>OX243801.1:14045000-14047500 GCA_945859595.2 Megachile willughbiella
CTGTCTCTGTCTTTGTCTCTGTCTCTGTCTGTGTCTCTGTCTCTGTCTCTGTGTCTCAGTCTCTGCGTCTGTGTCTTTCCCTCTGTGTCTCCATCCCTGTCTCTGTCTCTGTCACTGTCTCTGTCTCTGTCCCTATCTCTGTCTCTGCATCTGCCTCCGTGTCCGTCTCTGCCTCTGTCTCTGTCTCTGTCTCTGTCTCTGTCTCTGTCTCTGTCTCTGTCTCTGTCTCCGTCTCTGTCTCTGTCTCTGTCTCTGTCTCTGTCTCTGTCTCTGTCTCGGTCTCTGTCTCTGTCTCTGTCTCTGTCTCTGTCTCTGTCTCTGTCTCTGTCTCTGTCTCTGTCTCCGTCTCTGTCTCTGTCTCTGCCTCTGGGTCTGTGTCTCTGTCTCTGTGGCTCTGCCACTGTGTCTCTGTCTCTGTGGCTCTCCCTCTGTGTCTCCATCCCTGTCTCTGTCTCTGTCTCTGTCACTGTCTCTGTCTCTGTCTCTGTCTCTGTCTCTGTATCTGTCTCTGTCTCTGTCTCTGTCTCTGTCTCTGTCTCTGTCCTCGTATCTGTCTCTGTCTCTGTCCCTGTCTCCGTCCCTGTCTCTGCTTCTGCCTCTGCCTCTGTCTCCGTCTCTGTCTATGTCACTGTCTCTGTCTCTGTCTCTGTCTCTGCCTCTGGGTCTGTGTCTCTGTCTCTGTGGCTCTCCCACTGTGTCTCTGTCTCTGTGGCTCTCCCTCTGTGTCTCCATCCCTGTCTCTGTCTCTGTCTCTGTCTCTGTCTCTGTCTCTGTCTCTGTCTCTGTCTCTGTCTCTGTCTCTGACTCTGTCTCTGTCTCTGTCTCTGTCTCTGTCTCTGTCTCTGTCTCTGTCTCTGTCTCTGTCTCTGTGTCTCAGTCTCTGCGTCTGTGTCTTTCCCTCTGTGTCTCCATCCCTGTCTATGTCTCTGTCTCTGTCTCTGCCTCTGTCTCCGTCTCTGTCCCTATCTCTGTCTCTGCATCTGCCTCCGTGTCCGTCTCTGCCTCTGTCTCTGTCTCTGTCTCTGTCTCTGTCTCTGTCTCTGTCTCTGTCTCTGTCTCTGTCTCCGTCTCTGTCTCTGTCTCCGTCTCTGTCTCTGTCTCTGCCTCTGTCTCTGTCTCTGTTTCTGTCTCTGTCTCTGTCTCTGTCTCTGTCTCTGTCTCTGTCTCTGTCTCTGTCTCTGTCTCTGTCTCTGTCTCTGTCTGTGTCTCTGTCTCTGTCTCTGTGTCTCAGTCTCTGCGTCTGTGTCTTTCCCTCTGTGTCTCCATCCCTGTCTCTGTCTCTGTCACTGTCTCTGTCTCTGTCCCTATCTCTGTCTCTGCATCTGCCTCCGTGTCCGTCTCTGCCTCTGTCTCTGTCTCTGTCTCTGTCTCTGTCTCTGTCTCTGTCTCTGTCTCTGTCTCCGTCTCTGTCTCTGTCTCTGTCTCTGTCTCTGTCTCTGTCTCTGTCTCTGTCTCTGTCTCTGTCTCTGTCTCTGTCTCTGTCTCTGTCTCCGTCTCTGTCTCTGTCTCTGCCTCTGGGTCTGTGTCTCTGTCTCTGTGGCTCTGCCACTGTGTCTCTGTCTCTGTGGCTCTCCCTCTGTGTCTCCATCCCTGTCTCTGTCTCTGTCTCTGTCACTGTCTCTGTCTCTGCGTCTGTGTCTTTCCCTCTGTGTCTCCATCTCTGTCTCTGTCTCTGTCTCTGTCTCTGTCTCTGTCTCTGTCTCTGTATCTGTCTCTGTCTCTGTCTCTGTCTCTGTCTCTGTCCTCGTATCTGTCTCTGTCTCTGTCCCTGTCTCCGTCTCTGTCTCTGTCCCTATATCTGTCTCTGCATCTGCCTCCGTGTCCGTCTCTGTCTCTGTCTCTGTCACTGTCTCTGTCTCTGTCTCTGTCTCTGTCTCTGTCTCTGTCTCTGTCTCTGTCTCCGTCTCTGTCTCTGCGTCTGCCTCTGTCTCCGTCTCTGTCTATGTCACTGTCTCTGTCTCTGTCTCTGTTTCTGTCGTTGTCTCAGTCTCTATCACTGACTCAGCCTCTGTATCTGTATCTGTTTCTGTCTCTGTCTCTATCTCTATCTCTGTGTCTCAGTCTCTGCGTCTGTGTCTTTCCCTCTGTGTCTCCATCCCTGTCTCTTTCACTGTCTCTGTCTCTGTCTCTGTCTCTGTCTCTGTCTCTGTCTCTGTCTCTGTCTCTGTCTCTGTCTCTGTCTCTGTCTCTGTCTCTGTCTCCGTCTCTGTATCTCTCTCAGTCTCTAGGTCTGTGTCTCTGCCTCTGTGTCTCTGCCTCTGACTATGTCTCTGTCTCTGTCTCTGTCTGTGTATCTGTCTCTATCTGTGTCTCTGCCTCTGTCTCTATCTCTGTCTCTGTGTCTCAGTCTCTGCCTCTGTCTCTGTCTCTGTCTCCGTCTCTGTCTCTGTCCCTATATCTGTCTCTGAATCTGCCTCCGTGTCCGTCTCTGTCTCTGTCTCTGTCACTGTCTCCGTCTCTGTCTCTGTCTCTGTCTCTGTCTCTGTCTCTGTCTCTGTCT
>OX243801.1:14067500-14070000 GCA_945859595.2 Megachile willughbiella
TCTCTGTCACTGTCTCGGTCTCTGCAACTGTATCTGTATCTGTCTCAGTCTTTGTCTCTGTCTCTGTCTATGTCTCTGTCTCTGTCTCTGTCTGTGTCTCTGTTTCTGTCGTTGTCTCAGTCTCTATCACTGACTCAGCCTCTGTATCTGTATCTGTTTCTGTCTCTGTCTCTATCTCTATCTCTGTGTCTCAGTCTCTGCGTCTGTGTCTTTCCCTCTGTGTCTCCATCCCTGTCTCTTTCACTGTCTCTGTCTCTGTCTCTGTCTCTGTCTCTGTCTCTGTCTCTGTCTCTGTCTCTGTCTCTGTCTCTGTCTCTGTCTCTGTCTCTGTATCTGTCTCTGTCTCTGTCTCTGTCTCTGTCCTCGTATCTGTCTCTGTCTCTGTCCCTGTCTCCGTCTCTGTCTCTGCTTCTGCCTCTGCCTCTGTCTCCGTCTCTGTCTATGTCACTGTCTCTGTCTCTGTCTCTGTTTCTGTCGTTGTCTCAGTCTCTATCACTGACTCAGCCTCTGTATCTGTATCTGTTTCTGTCTCTGTCTCTATCTCTATCTCTGTGTCTCAGTCTCTGCGTCTGTGTCTTTCCCTCTGTGTCTCCATCCCTGTCTCTTTCACTGTCTCTGCCTCTGTCTCTGTCTCTGTCTCTGTCTCTGTCTCTGTCTCTGTCTCTGTCTCTGTATCTGTCTCTGTCTCTGTCTCTGTCTCTGTCTCTGTCCTCGTATCTGTCTCTGTCTCTGTCCCTGTCTCCGTCTCTGTCTCTGCGTCTGCCTCTGTCTCCGTCTCTGTCTATGTCACTGTCTCTGTCTCTGTCTCTGTTTCTGTCGTTGTCTCAGTCTCTATCACTGACTCAGCCTCTGTATCTGTATCTGTTTCTGTCTCTGTCTCTATCTCTATCTCTGTGTCTCAGTCTCTGCGTCTGTGTCTTTCCATCTGTGTCTCCATCCCTGTCTCTTTCACTGTCTCTGTCTCTGTCTCTGTCTCTGTCTCTGTCTCTGTCTCTGTCTCTGTCTCTGTCTCTGTCTCTGCCTCTGGGTCTGTGTCTCTGTCTCTGTGGCTCTCCCACTGTGTCTCTGTCTCTGTGGCTCTCCCACTGTGTCTCCATCGCTGCCTCTGTCTCTGCGTCTGCCTCTGTATCCGTCCCTGTCTCTGTCTCTGTCTCTGTCTCTGTCTCTGTCCTCGTATCTGTCTCTGTCCCTGTCTCTGTCTCTGTGTCTCAGTCTCTGCGTCTGTGTCTTTCCCTCTGTGTCTCCATCTCTGTCTCTGTCTCTGTCTCTGTCTCTGTCTCTGTCTCTGTCTCTGTCTCTGTCTCTGTCTCTGTCTCTGTCTCTGTCTCTGTCTCTGTCTTTGTCTCTGTCTCTGTCTCTGTCTCTGTATCTGTCTCTGTCTCTGTCTCTGTCTCTGTCTCTGTCCTCGTATCTGTCTCTGTCTCTGTCCCTGTCTCCGTCTCTGTCTCTGCGTCTGCCTCTGTCTCCGTCTCTGTCTATGTCACTGTCTCTGTCTCTGTCTCTGTTTCTGTCGTTGTCTCAGTCTCTATCACTGACTCAGCCTCTGTATCTGTATCTGTTTCTGTCTCTGTCTCTATCTCTATCTCTGTGTCTCAGTCTCTGCGTCTGTGTCTTTCCCTCTGTGTCTCCATCCCTGTCTCTTTCACTGTCTCTGTCTCTGTCTCTGTCTCTGTCTCTGTCTCTGTGTCTCAGTCTCTGCCTCTGTCTCTGTCTCTGTCTCCGTCTCTGTCTCTGTCCCTATATCTGTCTCTGAATCTGCCTCCGTGTCCGTCTCTGTCTCTGTCTCTGTCACTGTCTCTGTCTCTGTCTCTGTCTCTGTCTCTGTCTCTGTCTCTGTCTCTGTCTCTGTTTCTGTCTCTGTCTCTGCCTCTGTCTCTGTCTCTGTCTCTGTCTCTGTCTCTGTCTCTGTCTCTGTCTCTGTCTCTGTCTCTGTCTGTGTCTCTGTCTCTGTCTCTGTGTCTCAGTCTCTGCGTCTGTGTCTTTCCCTCTGTGTCTCCATCCCTGTCTCTGTCTCTGTCACTGTCTCTGTCTCTGTCCCTATCTCTGTCTCTGCATCTGCCTCCGTGTCCGTCTCTGCCTCTGTCTCTGTCTCTGTCTCTGTCTCTGTCTCTGTCTCTGTCTCTGTCTCTGTCTCCGTCTCTGTCTCTGTCTCTGTCTCTGTCTCTGTCTCTGTCTCTGTCTCCGTCTCTGTCTCTGTCTCTGTCTCTGTCTCTGTCTCTGTCTCTGTCTCTGTCTCTGTCTCTGTCTCTGTCTCTGTCTCTGTCTCTGTCTCCGTCTCTGTCTCTGTCTCTGCCCCTGGGTCTGTGTCTCTGTCTCTGTGGCTCTCCCACTGTGTCTCTGTCTCTGTGGCTCTCCCTCTGTGTCTCCATCCCTGTCTCTGTCTCTGTCTCTGTCACTGTCTCTGCTCTGCGTCTGTGTCTTTCCCTCTGTGTCTCCATCTCTGTCTCTGTCTCTGTCTCTGTCTCTGTCTCTGTCTCTGTCTCTGTCTCTGTCTCTGTAT
>OX243801.1:14075000-14080000 GCA_945859595.2 Megachile willughbiella
GTCTCTGTCTCTGTCACTGTCTCTGTCTCTGTCTCTGTCTCTGTCTCTGTCTCTGTCTCTGTCTCTGTCTCTGTCTCTGTCTCTGTCTCTGTCTCTGTCTCTGTCTACGTCTCTGTCTCTGTCTCTGTCTCTGTCTCTGTCTCTGTCTCTGTCTCTGTCTCTGTCTCTGTCTCTGTCTCTGTCTCTGTCTCTGTCTCTGTCTCTGTCTCTGTCTCTGGGTCTGTGTCTCTGCCTCTGTGTCTCTCCCTCTGTGTCTCCATCCCTGTCTCTGTCTCTGTGTCTGTGTCTCTGTCTCTGTGGCTCTCCCTCTGTGTCTCTGTCTCTGTGGCTCTGCCTCTGTGTCTCCATCCCTATCTCTGTCTCTGCGTCTGCCTCTGTCTCCGTCCCTGTCTCTGTCTCTGTCTCTGTCTCTGTCACTGCCTCTGTCTCTGTCTCTGTCTCTGTCTCTGTCCTCGTATGTGTCTCTGTCTCTATATCTGTCTCTGTCTCTGTCACTGTCTGTGTCTCTGTCTCTGTCTCCGTCTCTGTCTCTGTCTCTGTCTCTGGGTCTGTGTCTCTGCCTCTGTGTCTCTCCCTCTGTGTCTCCATCCCTATCTCTGTCTCTGTCTATGTCACTGTCTCTGTCTCTGTCTCTCTTTCTGTCGTTGTCTCAGTCTCTATCACTGACTCAGCCTCTGTATCTGTATCTGTTTCTGTCTCTGTCTCTGTCTCTGTCTATGTCTCTGTCTCTGTCCCTGTCGCTGTCTCTGTCTCTGTCTCTGTCTCTGTCTCTGTCTCTGTCTCTGTCTCTGTCTCTGTCTCTGTCTCTGTCTCTGTCTCTGTCTCTGTCTCTGTCTCTGTCTCTGTCTCTGTCTCTGTCTCTGTCTCTCTCTCTGTCTCTGTCTCTGTCTCTGGGTCTGTGTCTCTGCCTCTGTGTCTCTCCCTCTGTGTCTCCACCCCTGTCTCTGTCTCTGTCTATGTCACTGTCTCTGTCTCTGTCTCTGTTTCTGTCGTTGTCTCAGTCTCTATCACTGACTCAGCCTCTGTATCTGTATCTGTTTTTGTCTCTGTCTCTATCTCTGTCTCTGTGTCTCAGTCTCTGTGTCTGTGTCTTTCCCTCTGTGTCTCCATCCCTGTCTCTGTCTCTGTCTCTGTCTCTGTCTCTGCCTCTGTCTCCGTCTCTGTCTCTGTCTCTGCCTCTGTCTCTGTCTCTGTTTCTGTCTCTGTCTCTGTCTCTGTCTCTGTCTCTGTCTCTGTCTCTGTCTCTGTCTCTGTCTCTGTCTCTGTCTCTGTCTCTGTCTCTGTCACTGTCTCTGTCACTGTCTCTGCGTCTCTGTCTCTGCCTCTGTGGCATTCACTCTGTGTCTCCATCCCTGTCTCTGTCTCTGCGTCTGCCTCTGTCTCCGTCTCTGTCTCTGTCTCTGTCAACGTCTCTGTCTCTGTCTCTGTCTCTGTCTCTGTCTCTGTCTCTGTCTCTGTCTCCGTCTCTGTCTCTGTCTCTGCCTCTGGGTCTGTGTCTCTGTCTCTGTGGCTCTCCCACTGTGTCTCTGTCTCTGTGGCTCTCCCACTGTGTCTCCATCCCTGCCTCTGTCTCTGCGTCTGCCTCTGTATCCGTCCCTGTCTCTGTCTCTGTCTCTGTATCTGTCTCTGTCACTGTCTCTGTCTCTGTCTCTCTCTCTGTCTCTGTCTCTGTCTCTGTCTCTGTCTCTGTCTCTGTCTCTGTCTCTGTCTCTGTATCTGTCTCTGTCTCTGTCTCTGTCTCTGTCTCTGTCTCTGTCTCTGTCCTCGTATCTGTCTCTGTCCCTGTCTCTGTCCCTGTCTCTGTCTCTGTCTCTGTCTCTGTCTCTGTCTCTGTCTCTGTATCTGTCTCTCTCTCTGTCTTTGTCTCTGTCTCTGTCCTCGTATGTGTCTCTGTCCCTGTCTCTGTCCCTGTCTCTGTCTCTGTCTCTGTCACTGTCTCAGTCTCTGTCTCTGTCCTCGTATCTGTCTCTGTCCCTGTCTCTGTCTCTGTCTCTGTGTCTGTGTCTCAGTCTCTGCGTCTGTGTCTTTCCCTCTGCGCCTCCATCTCAGTCTCTGTCTCTGTCTCTGTCTCTGTCTCTGTCTCTGTCTCTGTCTCTGTCTCCGTCTCTGTCTCTGTCTCTGCCTCTGTCTCTGTCTCTGTTTCTGTCTCTGTCTCTGTCTCTGTCTCCGTCTCTGTCTCTGTCTCTGTCTCTGTCTCTGTCCTCGTATCTGTCTCTGTCCCTGTCTATGTCTCTGTCTCTGTCTCTGTCTCTGTGTCTCAGTCTCTGCGTCTGTGTCTTTCCCTCTGCGTCGCCATCTCAGTCTCTGTCTCTGTCTCTGTCTCTGTCTCTGTCTCCGTCTCTGTCTCTGTCTCTGCCTCTGTCTCTGTCTCTGTTTCTGTCTCTGTCTCTGTCTCTGTCTCTGTCTCTGTCTCTGTCTCTGTCTCTGTCTCTGTCACTGTCTCTGTCACTGTCTCTGCGTCTCTGTCTCTGCCTCTGTGGCTTTCACTCTGTGTCTCCATCCCTGTCTCTGTCTCTGCGTCTGCCTCTGTCTCCGTCTCTGTCTCTGTCTCTGTCTCTGTCTCTGTCAACGTCTCTGTCTCTGTCTCTGTCTCTGTCTCTGTTTCTGTCTCTGTCTCTGTCTCTGTCTCTGTCTCTGTCACTGTCTCTGTATCTGTGTCTTTCCCTCTGTGTCTCCATCCCTGTCTCTTTCACTGTCTCTGTCTCTGTCTCTGTTTCTGTCTCTGTCTCTGTCTCTGTCTCTGTCTCTGTCTCTGTCTCTGTCTCTGTCTCTGTCTCCGTCTCTGTATCTGTCTCAGTCTCTGTCTCTGTCTCTGTCTCTGTCCTCGTATCTGTCTCTGTCTCTGTCCCTGTCTCCGTCTCTGTCTCTGCGTCTGCCTCTGTCTCCGTCTCTGTCTATGTCACTGTCTCTGTCTCTGTCTCTGTCTCTGTTTCTGTCGTTGTCTCAGACTCTATCACTGACTCAGCCTCTGTATCTGTATCTGTTTCTGTCTCTGTCTCTATCTCTGTCTCTGTGTCTCAGTCTCTGCGTCTGTGTCTTTCCCTCTGTGTCTCCATCCCTGTCTCTGTCTCTGTCACTGTCTCTGTCTCTGTCTCTGTCTCTGTCTGTGCCTCTGTCTCTGTCTCTGTATCTGTGTCTGTGCCTGTGCCTGTGCCTCTGCCTCTGTCTATGTCTCTGTCTTTGTCTCTGTCTCCATTTCTCTGCCGCTGTCTATGTCTCTGTCTCTGTCACTGTCTCGGTCTCTGCAACTGTATCTGTATCTGTCTCAGTCTTTGACTCTGTCTCTGTCTATGTCTCTGTCTCTGTCTCTGCCTCTGTCTCCGTCTCTGTCTCTGTCTCTGCCTCTGTCTCTGTCTCTGTTTCTGTCTCTGTCTCTGTCTCTGTCTCTGTCTCTGTCTCTGTCTCTGTCTCTGTCTCTGTCTCTGTCTCTGTCTCTGTCACTGTCTCTGTCACTGTCTCTGGGTCTGTGTCTCTGCCTCTGTGGCTTTCACTCTGTGTCTCCATCCCTGTCTCTGTCTCTGCGTCTGCCTCTGTCTCCGTCTCTGTCTCTGTCTTTGTCAACGTCTCTCTCTCTGTCTCTGTCTCTGTTTCTGTCTCTGTCTTTGTCTCTGTCTCTGTCTCTGTCTCTGTCTCTGTCCTCGTATCTGTCTCTGTCTCTGTCACTGTCTCTGTCTCTGTCTCTGTCTCTGTCTGTGCCTCTGTCTCTGTCTCTGTATCTGTGTCTGTGCCTGTGCCTCTGCATCTGTCTATGTCTCTGTCTTTGTCTCTGTCTCCATTTCTCTGCCTCTGCCTATGTCTCTGTCTCTGTCACTGTCTCGGTCTCTGCAACTGTATCTGTATCTGTCTCAGTCTTTGTCTCTGTCTCTGTCTATGTCTCTGTCTCTGTCTCTGTCTCTGTCTCTGTTTCTGTCGTTGTCTCAGTCTCTATCACTGACTCAGCCTCTGTATCTGTATCTGTTTCTGTCTCTGTCTCTATCTCTATCTCTGTGTCTCAGTCTCTGCGTCTGTGTCTTTCCCTCTGTGTCTCCATCCCTGTCTCTTTCACTGTCTCTGTCTCTGTCTCTGTCTCTGTCTCTGTCTCTGTCTCTGTCTCTGTCTCTGTATCTGTCTCTGTTTCTGTCTCTGTCTCTGTCTCTGTCCTCGTATCTGTCTCTCTCTCTGTCCCTGTCTCCGTCTCTGTCTCTGCGTCTGCCTCTGTCTCCGTCTCTGTCTATGTCACTGTCTCTGTCTCTGTCTCTGTTTCTGTCGTTGTCTCAGTCTCTATCACTGACTCAGCCTCTGTATCTGTATCTGTTTCTGTCTCTGTCTCTATCTCTATCTCTGTGTCTCAGTCTCTGCGTCTGTGTCTTTCCCTCTGTGTCTCCATCCCTGTCTCTTTCACTGTCTCTGTCTCTGTCTCTGTCTCTGTCTCTGTCTCTGTCTCTGTCTCTGTCTCTGTCTCTGTCTCTGTCTCTGTCTCTGTCTCTGTATCTGTCTCTGTCTCTGTCTCTGTCTCTCTCTCTGTCCTCGTATCTGTCTCTGTCTCTGTCCCTGTCTCCGTCTCTGTCTCTGCGTCTGCCTCTGTCTCCGTCTCTGTCTATGTCACTGTCTCTGTCTCTGTCTCTGTTTCTGTCGTTGTCTCAGTCTCTATCACTGACTCAGCCTCTGTATCTGTATCTGTTTCTGTCTCTGTCTCTATCTCTATCTCTGTGTCTCAGTCTCTGCGTCTGTGTCTTTCCCTCTGTGTCTCCATCCCTGTCTCTTTCACTGTCTCTGTCTCTGTCTCTGTCTCTGTCTCTGTCTCTGTCTCTGTCTCTGTCTCTGTCTCTGTCTCTGTCTCTGTTTCTGTCGTTGTCTCAGTCTCTATCACTGACTCAGCCTCTGTATCTGTATCTGTTTCTGTCTCTGTCTCTATCTCTATCTCTGTGTCTCAGTCTCTGCGTCTGTGTCTTTCCCTCTGTGTCTCCATCCCTGTCTCTTTCACTGTCTCTGTCTCTGTCTCTGTCTCTGTCTCTGTCTCT
>OX243801.1:14097500-14100000 GCA_945859595.2 Megachile willughbiella
TCCCTGCCTCTGTCTCTGTCTCTGTCTCTGTCTCTGTCTCTGTTTCTGCCTCTGCCTCTGCATCTATCTTTGCCTCTCTGCCTGTCTCTGTCTCTGTCTGTGTCCCTTTCTTCGTGTCTCTGTCTCTGTCTCTGTCTCTGTCTGTGTCTCTGTCCATGTCTCTGTTCCTGTCTCTGTCTCTGTCTCTGTCCCTGTCTCTGTCTCTGTCTCTGTCTCTGTCTCTGTCCGTGTCTCTGCGTCTGTCTCTGTCTCTGTCTCTGTCTCTGTCTCTGTCTCTGTCTCTGTCTCTGTCTCTGTCACTGTCTCTGTCACTGTCTCTGTCTCTGTCTCTGTCTCTGTCTCTGTCTCTGTCTCTGTCTCTGTCTCTGTCTCTGTCTCTGTCTCTGTCTCTGTCTCTGTCTCTGTCTCTGTCTCTGTCTCTGTCTCTGTCTCTGTCTCTGTCTATGTCTCTGTCTCTGTCTCTGTCTCTGTCTCTGTTTCTGTCGTTGTCTCAGTCTCTATCACTGACTCAGCCTCTGTATCTGTATCTGTTTCTGTCTCTGTCTCTATCTCTATCTCTGTGTCTCAGTCTCTGCGTCTGTGTCTTTCCCTCTGTGTCTCCATCCCTGTCTCTTTCACTGTCTCTGTCTCTGTCTCTGTCTCTGTCTCTGTCTCTGTCTCTGTCTCTGTCTCTGTCTCTGTATCTGTCTCTGTTTCTGTCTCTGTCTCTGTCTCTGTCCTCGTATCTGTCTCTCTCTCTGTCCCTGTCTCCGTCTCTGTCTCTGCGTCTGCCTCTGTCTCCGTCTCTGTCTATGTCACTGTCTCTGTCTCTGTCTCTGTTTCTGTCGTTGTCTCAGTCTCTATCACTGACTCAGCCTCTGTATCTGTATCTGTTTCTGTCTCTGTCTCTATCTCTATCTCTGTGTCTCAGTCTCTGCGTCTGTGTCTTTCCCTCTGTGTCTCCATCCCTGTCTCTTTCACTGTCTCTGTCTCTGTCTCTGTCTCTGTCTCTGTCTCTGTCTCTGTCTCTGTCTCTGTCTCTGTCTCTGTCTCTGTCTCTGTCTCTGTATCTGTCTCTGTCTCTGTCTCTGTCTCTCTCTCTGTCCTCGTATCTGTCTCTGTCTCTGTCCCTGTCTCCGTCTCTGTCTCTGCGTCTGCCTCTGTCTCCGTCTCTGTCTATGTCACTGTCTCTGTCTCTGTCTCTGTTTCTGTCGTTGTCTCAGTCTCTATCACTGACTCAGCCTCTGTATCTGTATCTGTTTCTGTCTCTGTCTCTATCTCTATCTCTGTGTCTCAGTCTCTGCGTCTGTGTCTTTCCCTCTGTGTCTCCATCCCTGTCTCTTTCACTGTCTCTGTCTCTGTCTCTGTCTCTGTCTCTGTCTCTGTCTCTGTCTCTGTCTCTGTATCTGTCACTGTCTCTGTCTCTGTCTCTGTCTCTGTCTCTGTCTCTGTCTCTGTCTCTGTCTCTGTCTCTGTCTCTGTCTCTGTCTCTGTCTCTGTCTCTGTATCTGTCTCTGTCTCTGTCTCTGTCTCTCTCTCTGTCCTCGTATCTGTCTCTGTCTCTGTCCCTGTCTCCGTGTCTGTCTCTGCGTCTGCCTCTGTCTCCGTCTCTGTCTATGTCACTGTCTCTGTCTCTGTCTCTGTTTCTGTCGTTGTCTCAGTCTCTATCACTGACTCAGCCTCTGTATCTGTATCTGTTTCTGTCTCTGTCTCTATCTCTATCTCTGTGTCTCAGTCTCTGCGTCTGTGTCTTTCCCTCTGTGTCTCCATCCCTGTCTCTTTCACTGTCTCTGTCTCTGTCTCTGTCTCTGTCTCTGTCTCTGTCTCTGTCTCTGTCTCTGTCTCTGTATCTGTCTCTGTCTCTGCGTCTGTGTCTTTCCCTCTGTGTCTCCATCTCTGTCTCTGTCTCTGTCTCTGTCTCTGTCTCTGTCTCTGTCTCTGTCTCTGTCTCTGTATCTGTCTCTGTCTCTGTCTCTGTCTCTGTCTCTGTCCTCGTATCTGTCTCTGTCCTCGTATCTGTCTCTGCCTCTGTCCCTGTCTCCGTCTCTGTCTCTGTCCCTATATCTGTCTCTGCATCTGCCTTCGTGTCCGTCTCTGTCTCTGTCTCTGTCACTGTCTCTGTCTCTGTCTCTGTCTCTGTCTCTGTCTCTGTCTCTGTCTCTGTCTCTGTCTCTGTCTCTGTCTCTGTCTCTGTCTCTGTCTCTGTCTCTGTCTCTGTCTCTGTCTCTGTCTCTGTCTCTGTCTCTGTCTCTGTCTCTGTCTCTGTCTCTGTCTCTGTCTCTGTCTCTGTCTCTGTCTCTGTCTCTGTCTCTGTCTCTGTCTCTGTCTCTGTCTCTGTCTCTGGGTCTGTGTCTCTGCCTCTGTGTCTCTCCCTCTGTGTCTCCATCCCTGTCTCTGTCTCTGTGTCTGTGTCTCTGTCTCTGTGTCTCTGTCTCTGTGGCTCTGCCTCTGTGTCTCCATCCCTATCTCTGTCTCTGCGTCTGCCTCTGTCTCCGTCCCTGTCTCTGTCTCTGTCTCTGTC
>OX243801.1:14115000-14180000 GCA_945859595.2 Megachile willughbiella
TCTGTCTCTGTCTCTATCTCTGTCTCTGTCTCTGTCTCTGTCTCTATCTCTCTCTCTGTCTCTGTCTCGGTCTGTCTCTCCGCTTCTGCCTCTGTCTCTGGCTCGGTCTCTGTCTTTGTCCCTGCCTCTGCCTCTGTCTCTGTCTCTGTCTCTGTCTCTGTCTCTATCTCTGTCTCTGTCTCTGTCTCTGTCTCTGTCTCTGTCTCTGTCTCTGTCTCTGTCTATGTCTCTGTCTCTGTCTCCGTCTCTGTCTCTCTCTGTCCCTGTCTCTGTCTCTCTCTCCGTTTCAGCCTCTGTCGATGTTTCTGCCTCTGTCTCTCTCTCTCTGTCTCTGTCTCTGCCTCTGTCCCTGTCTCTGTCTCTGTCTCTGTCTCTGTCTCTGTCTCTGTCTCTGTCTCTGTCTCTGTCTCTGTCCCTGTCTTTGTCTCTGTCCCTGCCTCTGTCTCTGTCTCTGTCTCTGTCTGTGTCTCTGTCCATGTCTCTGTTCCTGTCTCTGTCTCTGTCTCTCTGTCTCTGTCTCTGTCTCTGTCTCTGTCTCTGTCTCTGTCTCTGTCTCTGTCTCTGTCTCTGTCTCTGTCTCTGTCTCTGTCTCTGTCTCTGTCTCTGTCTCTGTCTCTGTCTCTGTCTCTGTCTCTGTCTCTGTCTCTGTCTCTCTATGTCCCTGTCTCTGTCTCTCTCTCCGTTTCAGCCTCTGTCGATGTCTCTGCCTCTGTCTCTCTCTCTCTGTCTCCGTCTCTGTCTCTGTCCCTGCCTCTGTCTCGGTCTCTGTCTCTGCCTCTATCTCTGTCCCTGTCTTTGTCTCTGTCCCTGTCTCTGTCTCTGTCTCTGTCTCTGTCTGTGTTTCTGCCCATGTCTCTGTTCCTGTCTCTGTCTCTGTCTCTGTCTCTGTCTCTGTCTCTGTCTCTGTCTCTGTCTCTGTCTCTGTCTCTGTCTCTGTCTCTGTCTCTGTCTCTGTCTCTGTCTCTGTCTCTGTCTCTGTCTCTGTCTCTCTCTGTCCCTGTCTCTGTCTCTCTCTCCGTTTCAGCCTCTGTCGATGTCTCTACCTCTGTCCCTCTCTCTCTCTCTCTTTCTCTGTCTCTATCTCTCTCTCTGTCTCTGTCTCTGTCTCTGTCTCTATCTCTCTCTCTGTCTCTGTCTCGGTCTGTGTCTCCGTTTCTGCCTCTGTCCCTGTCTCTGTCTCTGTCTCTGTCTCTGTCTGTGTCTCTGTCCATGTCTCTGTTCCTGTCTCTGTCTCGGTCTCTGTCTCTGTCTCTGTCTCTGTCTCTGTCTCTGTCTCTGTCTCTGTCTCTCTCTGTCCCTGTCTCTGTCTCTCTCTCCGTTTCAGCCTCTGTCGATGTTTCTGCCTCTGTCTCTCTCTCTCTGTCTCTGTCTCTGCCTCTGTCCCTGTCTCTGTCTCTGTCTCTGTCTCTGTCTCTGTCTCTGTCTCTGTCCCTGTCTCTGTCTCTGTCCCTGTCTTTGTCTCTGTCCCTGTCTCTGCCTCTGTCTCTGTCTCTGTTTGTGTCTCTGTCCATGTCTCTGTTCCTGTCTCTCTCTCTGTCTCTCTCTCTGTCTCTGTCTCTGTCTCTGTCTCTGTCTCTGTCTCTCTATGTCCCTGCCTCTGTCTCTCTCTCCGTTTCAGCCTCTGTCGATGTCTCTGCCTCTGTCTCTCTCTCTCTGTCTCCGTCTCTGTCTCTGTCCCTGCCTCTGTCTCGGTCTCTGTCTCTGCCTCTATCTCTGTCCCTGTCTTTGTCTCTGTCCCTGTCTCTGTCTCTGTCTCTGTCTCTGTCTGTGTTTCTGCCCATGTCTCTGTTCCTGTCTCTGTCTCTGTCTCTGTCTCTGTCTCTGTCTCTGTCTCTGTCTCTGTCTCTGTCTCTCTCTCCGTTTCAGCCTCTGTCGATGTCTCTGCCTCTGTCCCTCTCTCTCTCTCTCTTTCTCTGTCTCTATCTCTCTCTCTGTCTCTGTCTCTGTCTCTGTCTCTATCTCTCTCTCTGTCTCTGTCTCGGTCTGTGTCTCCGTTTCTGCCTCTGTCCCTGTCTCTGTCTCTGTCTCTGTCTCTGTCTGTGTCTCTGTCCATGTCTCTGTTCCTGTCTCTGTCTCGGTCTCTGTCTCTGTCTCTGTCTCTGTCTCTGTCTCTGTCTCTGTCTCTGTCTCTCTCTGTCCCTGTCTCTGTCTCTCTCTCCGTTTCAGCCTCTGTCGATGTTTCTGCCTCTGTCTCTCTCTCTCTGTCTCTGTCTCTGCCTCTGTCCCTGTCTCTGTCTCTGTCTCTGTCTCTGTCTCTGTCTCTGTCTCTGTCCCTGTCTCTGTCTCTGTCCCTGTCTTTGTCTCTGTCCCTGTCTCTGCCTCTGTCTCTGTCTCTGTCTGTGTCTCTGTCCATGTCTCTGTTACTGTCTCTCTCTCTGTCTCTCTCTCTGTCTCTGTCTCTGTCTCTGTCTCTGTCTCTGTCTCTGTCTCTGTCTCTGTCTCTCTCTCCGTTTCAGCCTCTGTCGATGTCTCTGCCTCTGTCTCTCTCTCTCTGTCTCTGTCTCTGTCTCTGTCCCTGTCTCTGTCTCGGTCTCTGTCTCTGTCTCTATCTCTGTCCCTCTCTTTGTCTCTGTCCCTGTCTCTGTCTCTGTCTCTGTCTCTGTCTATGTATCTGTCTCTGTCTCTGTGTCTGTCTCTGTCTCTGTCTCTGTCCCTGTCTCTGTCTCTGTCTCTGTCTCTGTCTCTGTCTCTGTCCCTGTCTCTGTCTCTGTCTCTGTCTCTGTCCGTGTCTCTGCGTCTGTCTCGGTCTCTGTCTCTGTCCCTTGTCTCTGTCTCTGTATGTGTGTCCGTTCCTGTCCCTGTCTCTGTCTCTGTCTCTGCCTCTGTCTGTGTCTCCGTCTCTGTCTTTGTCTCTGTCTCTGTCTCTGTCTCTGTCTCTGTCTCTCTCTCTGTCTCTGTCTCTGTCTCTGTCTCTGTCTCTGTCTCTGTCTCTGTCTCTGTCTCTGTCTCTGTCTCTCTCTGTCCCTGTCTCTGTTCCTGTCTCTGTCTCTCTCTCTGTCTCTGTCTTCGTCTCTGTCCATGTCTCTGTCTCTGTCTCTGCCTGTGTCTCTGCCCATGTCTCTGTTCCCGTCTCTGTCTCTGTCCCTGTCTGTGTCTCTGTCTCTGTCTCTGTCTCTGTCTCTGTCTCTGTCTCTGTCTCTGTCTCTGTCTCTGTCTCTGTCTCTGTCTCTGTCTCTGTCACTGTCTCTGTCACTGTCTCTGTCTCTGTCTCTGTATATGTCTCTGTCTCTGTCTCTGTCTCTGTCTCTGTCACTGTCTCTGTCTCTGTCTTTGTCTCTGTCTCTGTCTCTGTCTCTGTCTCTGTCTCTGTCTCTGTCTCTGTCTCTGTCTCTGTCTCTGTCTCTGTCTCTGTCTCTGTCTCTGTCTCTGTCTCTGTCTCTGTCTCTGTCTCTGTCTCTGTCTCTGTCTCTGTCTCTCTCTGTCCCTGTCTCTGTCTCTCTCTCCGTTTCAGCCTCTGTCGATGTCTCTGCCTCTGTCTCTCTCTCTCTGTCTCTGTCTCTGTCTCTATCTCTCTCTCTGTCTCTGTCTCTGTCTCTCTCTCTGTCTCTGTCTCTGTCTCTGTCTCTGTCTCTGTCTCTGTCTCTGTCTCTGTCTCTGTCTCTGTCTCTGTCTCTGTCTCTGTCTCTGTCTCTGTCTCTGTCTCTGTCTCTGTCTCTCTCTCTGTCTCTGTCTCTGTCTCTGTCCCTGTCTCTGTCTCTGTCTCTGTCTCTGTCTGTATCTCAGTCTCTGTCTCTGTCTCTGTCTCTGTCTCCGTCTCTGTCTCTGTCTCTGTCTCTGTCTCTGTCTCTGTCTCTGTCTCTGTCTCTGTCTCTGTCTCTGTGTCTGTCTCTGTCTCTGTCTCTGTCTCTGTCTCTGTCTCTGTCTCTGTCTCTGTCTCTGTCTCTGTCTCTGTCTCTGTCTCTGTCTCTGTCTCTGTCTCTGTCTCTGTCTCTGTCTATGTCTCTGTCTCTGTCTCTGACCCTGTCTCTGTCCCTGTCTCTGTCTCCGTCCGTGTCTCTGTCTCTGTCTCTGTCTCTGTATCTGTCTCTGTCTCTGTCTCTGTCTCTGTCTCTGTCCCTGTCTCTGTCCCTGTCTCTGTCTCTGTCCCTGTCTCCGTCTCTATCTCTGTCTCTGTATATGTCTCTGTCCGTGTCTCTGTCTCTGTCTCTGTCTCTGTCTCTGTCTCTGTCCCTGCCTCTGTCTCTGTCTCTGTCTCTGTCTCTGTTTCTGCCTCTGCCTCTGCATCTATCTTTGCCTCTCTGCCTGTCTCTCTCTCTGTCTGTGTCCCTTTCTTCGTGTCTCTGTCTCTGTCTCTGTCTGTGTCTCTGTCTCTGTCTCTGTCTCTGTCTCTGTCTCTGTGTCTTTGTCGCTGCCTCTGTGTCTCTGCCTCTGTCTCTATGTCTCGGAGTCTCTGTCTCCGCGTCTATGTCTCATTGTCTCTGCCTCTGTCTCTGTGTCTGTCTCTGTGTCTGCATCTGTCTCTGCCTCTGTCTCTGTCTCTGTGTCGCCTTCCTCTGTGTCTCTGTCTCTGTCTCTGTCTCTGTCCCTGTCTCTGTCTCTCTCTCCGTTTCAGCCTCTGTCGATGTCTCTGCCTCTGTCTCTGTCTCTGTCTCTATCTCTGTCTCTGTCTCTGTCTCTGTCTCTATCTCTCTCTCTGTCTCTGTCTCGGTCTGTCTCTCCGCTTCTGCCTCTGTCTTTGGCTCGGTCTCTGTCTTTGTCCCTGCCTCTGCCTCTGTCTCTGTCTCTGTCTCTGTCTCTGTCTCTATCTCTGTCTCTGTCTCTGTCTCTGTCTCTGTCTCTGTCTCTGTCTCTGTCTCTGTCTCTGTCTATGTCTCTGTCTCTGTCTCCGTCTCTGTCTCTCTCTGTCCCTGTCTCTGTCTCTCTCTCCGTTTCAGCCTCTGTCGATGTTTCTGCCTCTGTCTCTCTCTCTCTGTCTCTGTCTCTGCCTCTGTCCCTGTCTCTGTCTCTGTCTCTGTCTCTGTCTCTGTCTCTGTCTCTGTCTCTGTCTCTGTCCCTGTCTTTGTCTCTGTCCCTGTCTCTGTCTCTGTCTCTGTCTCTGTCTGTGTCTCTGTCCATGTCTCTGTTCCTGTCTCTGTCTCTGTCTCTCTGTCTCTGTCTCTGTCTCTGTCTCTGTCTCTGTCTCTGTCTTTCTATGTCCCTGTCTCTGTCTCTCTCTCCGTTTCAGCCTCTGTCGATGTCTCTGCCTCTGTCTCTCTCTCTCTGTCTCCGTCTCTGTCTCTGTCCCTGCCTCTGTCTCGGTCTCTGTCTCTGCCTCTATCTCTGTCCCTGTCTTTGTCTCTGTCCCTGTCTCTGTCTCTGTCTCTGTCTCTGTCTCTGTCTGTGTTTCTGCCCATGTCTCTGTTCCTGTCTCTGTCTCTGTCTCTGTCTCTGTCTCTGTCTCTGTCTCTGTCTCTGTCTCTGTCTCTGTCTCTGTCTCTGTCTCTGTCTCTGTCTCTGTCTCTGTCTCTGTCTCTGTCTCTGTCTCTCTCTGTCCCTGTCTCTGTCTCTCTTTCCGTTTCAGCCTCTGTCGATGTCTCTGCCTCTGTCCCTCTCTCTCTCTCTCTTTCTCTGTCTCTATCTCTCTCTCTGTCTCTGTCTCTGTCTCTGTCTCTATCTCTCTCTCTGTCTCTGTCTCGGCCTGTGTCTCCGTTTCTGCCTCTGTCCCTGTCTCTGTCTCTGTCTCTGTCTCTGTCTGTGTCTCTGTCCATGTCTCTGTTCCTGTCTCTGTCTCGGTCTCTGTCTCTGTCTCTGTCTCTGTCTCTGTCTCTGTCTCTGTCTCTGTCTCTGTCTCTCTCTGTCCCTGTCTCTGTCTCTCTCTCCGTTTCAGCCTCTGTCGATGTTTCTGCCTCTGTCTCTCTCTCTCTGTCTCTGTCTCTGCCTCTGTCCCTGTCTCTGTCTCTGTCTCTGTCTCTGTCTCTGTCTCTGTCTCTGTCCCTGTCTCTGTCTCTGTCCCTGTCTTTGTCTCTGTCCCTGTCTCTGCCTCTGTCTCTGTCTCTGTCTGTGTCTCTGTCCATGTCTCTGTTCCTGTCTCTCTCTCTGTCTCTCTCTCTGTCTCTGTCTCTGTCTCTGTCTCTGTCTCTCTATGTCCCTGTCTCTGTCTCTCTCTCCGTTTCAGCCTCTGTCGATGTCTCTGCCTCTGTCTCTCTCTCTCTGTCTCCGTCTCTGTCTCTGTCCCTGCCTCTGTCTCGGTCTCTGTCTCTGCCTCTATCTCTGTCCCTGTCTTTGTCTCTGTCCCTGTCTCTGTCTCTGTCTCTGTCTGTGTTTCTGCCCATGTCTCTGTTCCTGTCTCTGTCTCTGTCTCTGTCTCTGTCTCTGTCTCTGTCTCTGTCTCTGTCTCTGTCTCTGTCTCTGTCTCTGTCTCTGTCTCTGTCTCTGTCTCTGTCTCTGTCTCTGTCTCTGTCTCTGTCTCTCTCTGTCCCTGTCTCTGTCTCTCTCTCCGTTTCAGCCTCTGTCGATGTCTCTGCCTCTGTCCCTCTCTCTCTCTCTCTTTCTCTGTCTCTATCTCTCTCTCTGTCTCTGTCTCTGTCTCTGTCTCTATCTCTCTCTCTGTCTCTGTCTCGGTCTGTGTCTCCGTTTCTGCCTCTGTCCCTGTCTCTGTCTCTGTCTCTGTCTCTGTCTGTGTCTCTGTCCATGTCTCTGCTCCTGTCTCTGTCTCGGTCTCTGTCTCTGTCTCTGTCTCTGTCTCTGTCTCTGTCTCTGTCTCTGTCTCTCTCTGTCCCTGTCTCTGTCTCTCTCTCCGTTTCAGCCTCTGTCGATGTTTCTGCCTCTGTCTCTCTCTCTCTGTCTCTGTCTCTGCCTCTGTCCCTGTCTCTGTCTCTGTCTCTGTCTCTGTCTCTGTCTCTGTCTCTGTCCCTGTCTCTGTCTCTGTCCCTGTCTTTGTCTCTGTCCCTGTCTCTGCCTCTGTCTCTGTCTCTGTCTGTGTCTCTGTCCATGTCTCTGTTCCTGTCTCTCTCTCTGTCTCTCTCTCTGTCCCTGTCTCTGTCTCTGTCTCTGTCTCTGTCTCTGTCTCTGTCTCTGTCTCTCTCTCCGTTTCAGCCTCTGTCGATGTCTCTGCCTCTGTCTCTCTCTCTCTGTCTCTGTCTCTGTCTCTGTCCCTGTCTCTGTCTCGGTCTCTGTCTCTGTCTCTATTTCTGTCCCTCTCTTTGTCTCTGTCTCTGTCTATGTCTCTGTCTCTGTCTCTGTCTCTGTCTCTGTCTCTGTCTCTGTGTCTTTGTCGCTGCCTCTGTGTCTCTGCCTCTGTCTCTATGTCTCGGAGTCTCTGTCTCCGCGTCTATGTCTCATTGTCTCTGCCTCTGTCTCTGTGTCTGTCTATGTGTCTGCATCTGTCTCTGCCTCTGTCTCTGTCTCTGTGTCGCCTTCCTCTGTGTCTCTGTCTCTGTCTCTGTCTCTGTCTCTGTCTCTGTCTCTCTCTGTCCCTGTCTCTGTCTCTCTCTCCGTTTCAGCCTCTGTCGATGTCTCTGCCTCTGGCTCTGTCTCTGTCTCTACCTCTCTCTCTGTCTCTGTCTCTGTCTCTATCTCTCTCTATGTCTCTGTCTCGGTCTGTCTCTCCGTTTCTGCCTCTATCTCCGGCTCGGTCTCTGTCTTTGTCCCTGCCTCTGTCTCTGTCTCTGTCTCTGTCTCTGTCTCTGTCTCTGTCTCTGTCTGTGTTTCTGCCCATGTCTCTGTTCCTGTCTCTGTCTCTCTCTCTGTCTCTGTCTCTGTCTCTGTCTCTGTCTCTGTATCTGTCTCTGTCTCTGTCTCTGTCTCTGTCTCTGTCTCTGTCTCTGTCTCTGTCTCTGTCTCTGTCTCTGTCTCTGTCTCTGTCTCTCTCTCTGTCTCTGTCTCTGTCTCTGTCCCTGTCTCTGTCTCTGTCTCTGTCTCTGTCTGTATCTCAGTCTCTGTCTCTGTCTCTGTCTCTGTCTCCGTCTCTGTCTCTGTCTCTGTCTCTGTCTCTGTCTCTGTCTCTGTCTCTGTCTCTGTGTCTGTCTCTGTCTCTGTCTCTGTCTCTGTCTCTGTCTCTGTCTCTGTCTCTGTCTCTGTCTCTGTCTCTGTCTCTGTCTCTGTCTCTGTCTCTGTCTATGTCTCTGTCTCTGTCTCTGACCCTGTCTCTGTCCCTGTCTCTGTCTCCGTCCGTGTCTCTGTCTCTGTCTCTGTCTCTGTATCTGTCTCTGTCTCTGTCTCTGTCTCTGTCTCTGTCCCTGTCTCTGTCCCTGTCTCTGTCTCTGTCCCTGTCTCCGTCTCTATCTCTGTCTCTGTATATGTCTCTGTCCGTGTCTCTGTCTCTGTCTCTGTCTCTGTCTCTGTCTCTGTCCCTGCCTCTGTCTCTGTCTCTGTCTCTGTCTCTGTTTCTGCCTCTGCCTCTGCATCTATCTTTGCCTCTCTGCCTGTCTCTCTCTCTGTCTGTGTCCCTTTCTTCGTGTCTCTGTCTCTGTCTCTGTCCCTGTCTCTGTCTCTCTCTCCGTTTCAGCCTCTGTCGATGTCTCTGCCTCTGTCTCTGTCTCTGTCTCTATCTCTGTCTCTGTCTCTGTCTCTGTCTCTATCTCTCTCTCTGTCTCTGTCTCGGTCTGTCTCTCCGCTTCTGCCTCTGTCTCTGGCTCGGTCTCTGTCTTTGTCCCTGCCTCTGCCTCTGTCTCTGTCTCTGTCTCTGTCTCTGTCTCTATCTCTGTCTCTGTCTCTGTCTCTGTCTCTGTCTCTGTCTCTGTCTCTGTCTCTGTCTATGTCTCTGTCTCTGTCTCCGTCTCTGTCTCTCTCTGTCCCTGTCTCTGTCTCTCTCTCCGTTTCAGCCTCTGTCGATGTTTCTGCCTCTGTCTCTCTCTCTCTGTCTCTGTCTCTGCCTCTGTCCCTGTCTCTGTCTCTGTCTCTGTCTCTGTCTCTGTCTCTGTCTCTGTCCCTGTCTCTGTCTCTGTCCCTGTCTTTGTCTCTGTCCCTGTCTCTGCCTCTGTCTCTGTCTCTGTCTGTGTCTCTGTCCATGTCTCTGTTACTGTCTCTCTCTCTGTCTCTCTCTCTGTCTCTGTCTCTGTCTCTGTCTCTGTCTCTGTCTCTGTCTCTGTCTCTGTCTCTCTCTCCGTTTCAGCCTCTGTCGATGTCTCTGCCTCTGTCTCTCTCTCTCTGTCTCTGTCTCTGTCTCTGTCCCTGTCTCTGTCTCGGTCTCTGTCTCTGTCTCTATCTCTGTCCCTCTCTTTGTCTCTGTCCCTGTCTCTGTCTCTGTCTCTGTCTCTGTCTATGTATCTGTCTCTGTCTCTGTGTCTGTCTCTGTCTCTGTCTCTGTCCCTGTCTCTGTCTCTGTCTCTGTCTCTGTCTCTGTCTCTGTCCCTGTCTCTGTCTCTGTCTCTGTCTCTGTCCGTGTCTCTGCGTCTGTCTCGGTCTCTGTCTCTGTCCCTTGTCTCTGTCTCTGTATGTGTGTCCGTTCCTGTCCCTGTCTCTGTCTCTGTCTCTGCCTCTGTCTGTGTCTCCGTCTCTGTCTTTGTCTCTGTCTCTGTCTCTGTCTCTGTCTCTGTCTCTCTCTCTGTCTCTGTCTCTGTCTCTGTCTCTGTCTCTGTCTCTGTCTCTGTCTCTGTCTCTGTCTCTGTCTCTCTCTGTCCCTGTCTCTGTTCCTGTCTCTGTCTCTCTCTCTGTCTCTGTCTTCGTCTCTGTCCATGTCTCTGTCTCTGTCTCTGCCTGTGTCTCTGCCCATGTCTCTGTTCCCGTCTCTGTCTCTGTCCCTGTCTGTGTCTCTGTCTCTGTCTCTGTCTCTGTCTCTGTCTCTGTCTCTGTCTCTGTCTCTGTCTCTGTCTCTGTCACTGTCTCTGTCACTGTCTCTGTCTCTGTCTCTGTATATGTCTCTGTCTCTGTCTCTGTCTCTGTCTCTGTCACTGTCTCTGTCTCTGTCTTTGTCTCTGTCTCTGTCTCTGTCTCTGTCTCTGTCTCTGTCTCTGTCTCTGTCTCTGTCTCTGTCTCTGTCTCTGTCTCTGTCTCTGTCTCTGTCTCTGTCTCTGTCTCTGTCTCTGTCTCTGTCTCTGTCTCTGTCTCTCTCTGTCCCTGTCTCTGTCTCTCTCTCCGTTTCAGCCTCTGTCGATGTCTCTGCCTCTGTCTCTCTCTCTCTGTCTCTGTCTCTGTCTCTATCTCTCTCTCTGTCTCTGTCTCTGTCTCTCTCTCTGTCTCTGTCTCTGTCTCTGTCTCTGTCTCTGTCTCTGTCTCTGTCTCTGTCTCTGTCTCTGTCTCTGTCTCTGTCTCTGTCTCTGTCTCTGTCTCTGTCTCTGTCTCTGTCTCTCTCTCTGTCTCTGTCTCTGTCTCTGTCCCTGCCTCTGTCTCTGTCTCTGTCTCTGTCTGTATCTCAGTCTCTGTCTCTGTCTCTGTCTCTGTCTCCGTCTCTGTCTCTGTCTCTGTCTCTGTCTCTGTCTCTGTCTCTGTCTCTGTCTCTGTGTCTGTCTCTGTCTCTGTCTCTGTCTCTGTCTCTGTCTCTGTCTCTGTCTCTGTCTCTGTCTCTGTCTCTGTCTCTGTCTCTGTCTCTGTCTCTGTCTATGTCTCTGTCTCTGTCTCTGACCCTGTCTCTGTCCCTGTCTCTGTCTCCGTCCGTGTCTCTGTCTCTGTCTCTGTCTCTGTATCTGTCTCTGTCTCTGTCTCTGTCTCTGTCTCTGTCCCTGTCTCTGTCCCTGTCTCTGTCTCTGTCCCTGTCTCCGTCTCTATCTCTGTCTCTGTATATGTCTCTGTCCGTGTCTCTGTCTCTGTCTCTGTCTCTGTCTCTGTCTCTGTCCCTGCCTCTGTCTCTGTCTCTGTCTCTGTCTCTGTTTCTGCCTCTGCCTCTGCATCTATCTTTGCCTCTCTGCCTGTCTCTCTCTCTGTCTGTGTCCCTTTCTTCGTGTCTCTGTCTCTGTCTCTGTCTGTGTCTCTGTCTCTGTCTCTGTCTCTGTCTCTGTCTCTGTGTCTTTGTCGCTGCCTCTGTGTCTCTGCCTCTGTCTCTATGTCTCGGAGTCTCTGTCTCCGCGTCTATGTCTCATTGTCTCTGCCTCTGTCTCTGTGTCTGTCTCTGTGTCTGCATCTGTCTCTGCCTCTGTCTCTGTCTCTGTGTCGCCTTCCTCTGTGTCTCTGTCTCTGTCTCTGTCTCTGTCCCTGTCTCTGTCTCTCTCTCCGTTTCAGCCTCTGTCGATGTCTCTGCCTCTGTCTCTGTCTCTGTCTCTATCTCTGTCTCTGTCTCTGTCTCTGTCTCTATCTCTCTCTCTGTCTCTGTCTCGGTCTGTCTCTCCGCTTCTGCCTCTGTCTTTGGCTCGGTCTCTGTCTTTGTCCCTGCCTCTGCCTCTGTCTCTGTCTCTGTCTCTGTCTCTGTCTCTATCTCTGTCTCTGTCTCTGTCTCTGTCTCTGTCTCTGTCTCTGTCTCTGTCTCTGTCTCTGTCTATGTCTCTGTCTCTGTCTCCGTCTCTGTCTCTCTCTGTCCCTGTCTCTGTCTCTCTCTCCGTTTCAGCCTCTGTCGATGTTTCTGCCTCTGTCTCTCTCTCTCTGTCTCTGTCTCTGCCTCTGTCCCTGTCTCTGTCTCTGTCTCTGTCTCTGTCTCTGTCTCTGTCTCTGTCTCTGTCTCTGTCCCTGTCTTTGTCTCTGTCCCTGTCTCTGTCTCTGTCTCTGTCTCTGTCTGTGTCTCTGTCCATGTCTCTGTTCCTGTCTCTGTCTCTGTCTCTCTGTCTCTGTCTCTGTCTCTGTCTCTGTCTCTGTCTCTGTCTCTGTCTCTGTCTTTCTATGTCCCTGTCTCTGTCTCTCTCTCCGTTTCAGCCTCTGTCGATGTCTCTGCCTCTGTCTCTCTCTCTCTGTCTCCGTCTCTGTCTCTGTCCCTGCCTCTGTCTCGGTCTCTGTCTCTGCCTCTATCTCTGTCCCTGTCTTTGTCTCTGTCCCTGTCTCTGTCTCTGTCTCTGTCTCTGTCTGTGTTTCTGCCCATGTCTCTGTTCCTGTCTCTGTCTCTGTCTCTGTCTCTGTCTCTGTCTCTGTCTCTGTCTCTGTCTCTGTCTCTGTCTCTGTCTCTGTCTCTGTCTCTGTCTCTGTCTCTGTCTCTGTCTCTGTCTCTGTCTCTGTCTCTGTCTCTGTCTCTGTCTCTCTCTGTCCCTGTCTCTGTCTCTCTTTCCGTTTCAGCCTCTGTCGATGTCTCTGCCTCTGTCCCTCTCTCTCTCTCTCTTTCTCTGTCTCTATCTCTCTCTCTGTCTCTGTCTCTGTCTCTGTCTCTATCTCTCTCTCTGTCTCTGTCTCGGTCTGTGTCTCCGTTTCTGCCTCTGTCCCTGTCTCTGTCTCTGTCTCTGTCTCTGTCTGTGTCTCTGTCCATGTCTCTGTTCCTGTCTCTGTCTCGGTCTCTGTCTCTGTCTCTGTCTCTGTCTCTGTCTCTGTCTCTGTCTCTGTCTCTGTCTCTGTCTCTCTCTGTCCCTGTCTCTGTCTCTCTCTCCGTTTCAGCCTCTGTCGATGTTTCTGCCTCTGTCTCTCTCTCTCTGTCTCTGTCTCTGCCTCTGTCCCTGTCTCTGTCTCTGTCTCTGTCTCTGTCTCTGTCTCTGTCTCTGTCCCTGTCTCTGTCTCTGTCCCTGTCTTTGTCTCTGTCCCTGTCTCTGCCTCTGTCTCTGTCTCTGTCTGTGTCTCTGTCCATGTCTCTGTTCCTGTCTCTCTCTCTGTCTCTCTCTCTGTCTCTGTCTCTGTCTCTGTCTCTGTCTCTCTATGTCCCTGTCTCTGTCTCTCTCTCCGTTTCAGCCTCTGTCGATGTCTCTGCCTCTGTCTCTCTCTCTCTGTCTCCGTCTCTGTCTCTGTCCCTGCCTCTGTCTCGGTCTCTGTCTCTGCCTCTATCTCTGTCCCTGTCTTTGTCTCTGTCCCTGTCTCTGTCTCTGTCTCTGTCTCTGTCTGTGTTTCTGCCCATGTCTCTGTTCCTGTCTCTGTCTCTGTCTCTGTCTCTGTCTCTGTCTCTGTCTCTGTCTCTGTCTCTGTCTCTGTCTCTGTCTCTGTCTCTGTCTCTGTCTCTGTCTCTGTCTCTGTCTCTGTCTCTGTCTCTGTCTCTGTCTCTGTCTCTCTCTGTCCCTGTCTCTGTCTCTCTCTCCGTTTCAGCCTCTGTCGATGTCTCTGCCTCTGTCCCTCTCTCTCTCTCTCTTTCTCTGTCTCTATCTCTCTCTCTGTCTCTGTCTCTGTCTCTGTCTCTATCTCTCTCTCTGTCTCTGTCTCGGTCTGTGTCTCCGTTTCTGCCTCTGTCCCTGTCTCTGTCTCTGTCTCTGTCTCTGTCTGTGTCTCTGTCCATGTCTCTGCTCCTGTCTCTGTCTCGGTCTCTGTCTCTGTCTCTGTCTCTGTCTCTGTCTCTCTCTGTCCCTGTCTCTGTCTCTCTCTCCGTTTCAGCCTCTGTCGATGTTTCTGCCTCTGTCTCTCTCTCTCTGTCTCTGTCTCTGCCTCTGTCCCTGTCTCTGTCTCTGTCTCTGTCTCTGTCTCTGTCTCTGTCTCTGTCCCTGTCTCTGTCTCTGTCCCTGTCTTTGTCTCTGTCCCTGTCTCTGCCTCTGTCTCTGTCTCTGTCTGTGTCTCTGTCCATGTCTCTGTTCCTGTCTCTCTCTCTGTCTCTCTCTCTGTCCCTGTCTCTGTCTCTGTCTCTGTCTCTGTCTCTGTCTCTGTCTCTGTCTCTCTCTCCGTTTCAGCCTCTGTCGATGTCTCTGCCTCTGTCTCTCTCTCTCTGTCTCTGTCTCTGTCTCTGTCCCTGTCTCTGTCTCGGTCTCTGTCTCTGTCTCTATCTCTGTCCCTCTCTTTGTCTCTGTCCCTGTCTCTGTCTCTGTCTCTGTCTCTGTCTATGTATCTGTCTCTGTCTCTGTGTCTGTCTCTGTCTCTGTCTCTGTCCCTGTCTCTGTCTCTGTCTCTGTCTCTGTCTCTGTCTCTGTCTCTGTCCCTGTCTCTGTCTCTGTCTCTGTCTCTGTCCGTGTCTCTGCGTCTGTCTCGGTCTCTGTCTCTGTCCCTTGTCTCTGTCTCTGTATGTGTGTCCGTTCCTGTCCCTGTCTCTGTCTCTGTCTCTGCCTCTGTCTGTGTCTCCGTCTCTGTCTTTGTCTCTGTCTCTGTCTCTGTCTCTGTCTCTGTCTCTCTCTCTGTCTCTGTCTCTGTCTCTGTCTCTGTCTCTGTCTCTGTCTCTGTCCCTGTCTCTGTCTCTGTCTCTGTCTCTGTCCGTGTCTCTGCGTCTGTCTCGGTCTCTGTCTCTGTCCCTTGTCTCTGTCTCTGTATGTGTGTCCGTTCCTGTCCCTGTCTCTGTCTCTGTCTCTGCCTCTGTCTGTGTCTCCGTCTCTGTCTTTGTCTCTGTCTCTGTCTCTGTCTCTGTCTCTGTCTCTCTCTCTGTCTCTGTCTCTGTCTCTGTCTCTGTCTCTGTCTCTGTCTCTGTCTCTGTCTCTGTCTCTGTCTCTCTCTGTCCCTGTCTCTGTTCCTGTCTCTGTCTCTGTCTCTGTCTCTGTCTTCGTCTCTGTCCATGTCTCTGTCTCTGTCTCTGCCTGTGTCTCTGTCCATGTCTCTGTTCCCGTCTCTGTCTCTGTCCCTGTCTGTGTCTCTGTCTCTGTCTCTGTCTCTGTCTCTGTCTCTGTCTCTGTCTCTGTCTCTGTCTCTGTCACTGTCTCTGTCACTGTCTCTGTCTCTGCCTCTGTCTCTGTCTCTGTCTCTGTCTCTGTCTCTGTCTCTGTCTCTGTCTCTGTCTCTCTCTCTGTCTCTGTCTCTGTCTCTGTCTCTGTCTATGTCTCTGTCTCTGTCTCTGTCTCTGTCTCTGTCTCTGTCTCTGTGTCTTTGTCGCTGCCTCTGTGTCTCTGCCTCTGTCTCTATGTCTCGGAGTCTCTGTCTCCGCGTCTATGTCTCATTGTCTCTACCTCTGTCTCTGTGTCTGTCTATGTGTCTGCATCTGTCTCTGCCTCTGTCTCTGTGTCTGTGTCGCCTTCCTCTGTGTCTCTGTCTCTGTCTCTGTCTCTGTCTCTGTCTCTGTCTCTGTCTCTGTCTCTCTCTGTCCCTGTCTCTGTCTCTCTCTCCGTTTCAGCCTCTGTCGATGTCTCTGCCTCTGTCTCTGTCTCTGTCTCTACCTCTCTCTCTGTCTCTGTCTCTGTCTCTATCTCTCTCTATGTCTCTGTCTCGGTCTGTCTCTCCGTTTCTGCCTCTGTCTCTGTCTCTGTCTCTGTCTCTGTCTCTGTCTCTGTCTCTGTCTCTGTCTCTGTCTCTGTCTATGTCTCTGTCTCTGTCTCTGACCCTGTCTCTGTCCCTGTCTCTGTCTCCGTCCGTGTCTCTGTCTCTGTCTCTGTCTCTGTATCTGTCTCTGTCTCTGTCTCTGTCTCTGTCTCTGTCCCTGTCTCTGTCCCTGTCTCTGTCTCTGTCCCTGTCTCCGTCTCTATCTCTGTCTCTGTATATGTCTCTGTCCGTGTCTCTGTCTCTGTCTCTGTCTCTGTCTCTGTCTCTGTCTCGGTCTGTGTCTCCGTTTCTGCCTCTGTCCCTGTCTCTGTCTCTGTCTCTGTCTCTGTCTGTGTCTCTGTCCATGTCTCTGTTCCTGTCTCTGTCTCGGTCTCTGTCTCTGTCTCTGTCTCTGTCTCTGTCTCTGTCTCTGTCTCTGTCTCTGTCTCTCTCTGTCCCTGTCTCTGTCTCTCTCTCCGTTTCAGCCTCTGTCGATGTTTCTGCCTCTGTCTCTCTCTCTCTGTCTCTGTCTCTGCCTCTGTCCCTGTCTCTGTCTCTGTCTCTGTCTCTGTCTCTGTCTCTGTCTCTGTCCCTGTCTCTGTCTCTGTCCCTGTCTTTGTCTCTGTCCCTGTCTCTGCCTCTGTCTCTGTCTCTGTCTGTGTCTCTGTCCATGTCTCTGTTCCTGTCTCTCTCTCTGTCTCTCTCTCTGTCTCTGTCTCTGTCTCTGTCTCTGTCTCTCTATGTCCCTGTCTCTGTCTCTCTCTCCGTTTCAGCCTCTGTCGATGTCTCTGCCTCTGTCTCTCTCTCTCTGTCTCCGTCTCTGTCTCTGTCCCTGCCTCTGTCTCGGTCTCTGTCTCTGCCTCTATCTCTGTCCCTGTCTTTGTCTCTGTCCCTGTCTCTGTCTCTGTCTCTGTCTCTGTCTGTGTTTCTGCCCATGTCTCTGTTCCTGTCTCTGTCTCTGTCTCTGTCTCTGTCTCTGTCTCTGTCTCTGTCTCTGTCTCTGTCTCTGTCTCTGTCTCTGTCTCTGTCTCTGTCTCTGTCTCTGTCTCTGTCTCTGTCTCTGTCTCTGTCTCTGTCTCTGTCTCTGTCTCTCTCTGTCCCTGTCTCTGTCTCTCTCTCCGTTTCAGCCTCTGTCGATGTCTCTGCCTCTGTCCCTCTCTCTCTCTCTCTTTCTCTGTCTCTATCTCTCTCTCTGTCTCTGTCTCTGTCTCTGTCTCTATCTCTCTCTCTGTCTCTGTCTCGGTCTGTGTCTCCGTTTCTGCCTCTGTCCCTGTCTCTGTCTCTGTCTCTGTCTCTGTCTGTGTCTCTGTCCATGTCTCTGCTCCTGTCTCTGTCTCGGTCTCTGTCTCTGTCTCTGTCTCTGTCTCTGTCTCTGTCTCTGTCTCTGTCTCTCTCTGTCCCTGTCTCTGTCTCTCTCTCCGTTTCAGCCTCTGTCGATGTTTCTGCCTCTGTCTCTCTCTCTCTGTCTCTGTCTCTGCCTCTGTCCCTGTCTCTGTCTCTGTCTCTGTCTCTGTCTCTGTCTCTGTCTCTGTCCCTGTCTCTGTCTCTGTCCCTGTCTTTGTCTCTGTCCCTGTCTCTGCCTCTGTCTCTGTCTCTGTCTGTGTCTCTGTCCATGTCTCTGTTCCTGTCTCTCTCTCTGTCTCTCTCTCTGTCCCTGTCTCTGTCTCTGTCTCTGTCTCTGTCTCTGTCTCTGTCTCTGTCTCTCTCTCCGTTTCAGCCTCTGTCGATGTCTCTGCCTCTGTCTCTCTCTCTCTGTCTCTGTCTCTGTCTCTGTCCCTGTCTCTGTCTCGGTCTCTGTCTCTGTCTCTATCTCTGTCCCTCTCTTTGTCTCTGTCCCTGTCTCTGTCTCTGTCTCTGTCTCTGTCTATGTATCTGTCTCTGTCTCTGTGTCTGTCTCTGTCTCTGTCTCTGTCCCTGTCTCTGTCTCTGTCTCTGTCTCTGTCTCTGTCTCTGTCTCTGTCCCTGTTTCTGTCTCTGTCTCTGTCTCTGTCCGTGTCTCTGCGTCTGTCTCGGTCTCTGTCTCTGTCCCTTGTCTCTGTCTCTGTATGTGTGTCCGTTCCTGTCCCTGTCTCTGTCTCTGTCTCTGCCTCTGTCTGTGTCTCCGTCTCTGTCTTTGTCTCTGTCTCTGTCTCTGTCTCTGTCTCTGTCTCTCTCTCTGTCTCTGTCTCTGTCTCTGTCTCTGTCTCTGTCTCTGTCTCTGTCTCTGTCTCTGTCTCTGTCTCTCTCTGTCCCTGTCTCTGTTCCTGTCTCTGTCTCTGTCTCTGTCTCTGTCTTCGTCTCTGTCCATGTCTCTGTCTCTGTCTCTGCCTGTGTCTCTGTCCATGTCTCTGTTCCCGTCTCTGTCTCTGTCCCTGTCTGTGTCTCTGTCTCTGTCTCTGTCTCTGTCTCTGTCTCTGTCTCTGTCTCTGTCTCTGTCTCTGTCACTGTCTCTGTCACTGTCTCTGTCTCTGCCTCTGTCTCTGTCTCTGTCTCTGTCTCTGTCTCTGTCTCTGTCTCTGTCTCTGTCTCTCTCTCTGTCTCTGTCTCTGTCTCTGTCTCTGTCTATGTCTCTGTCTCTGTCTCTGTCTCTGTCTCTGTCTCTGTCTCTGTGTCTTTGTCGCTGCCTCTGTGTCTCTGCCTCTGTCTCTATGTCTCGGAGTCTCTGTCTCCGCGTCTATGTCTCATTGTCTCTACCTCTGTCTCTGTGTCTGTCTATGTGTCTGCATCTGTCTCTGCCTCTGTCTCTGTCTCTGTGTCGCCTTCCTCTGTGTCTCTGTCTCTGTCTCTGTCTCTGTCTCTGTCTCTGTCTCTGTCTCTGTCTCTCTCTGTCCCTGTCTCTGTCTCTCTCTCCGTTTCAGCCTCTGTCGATGTCTCTGCCTCTGTCTCTGTCTCTGTCTCTACCTCTCTCTCTGTCTCTGTCTCTGTCTCTATCTCTCTCTATGTCTCTGTCTCGGTCTGTCTCTCCGTTTCTGCCTCTGTCTCTGTCTCTGTCTCTGTCTCTGTCTCTGTCTCTGTCTCTGTCTCTGTCTCTGTCTCTGTCTCTGTCTCTGTCTATGTCTCTGTCTCTGTCTCTGACCCTGTCTCTGTCCCTGTCTCTGTCTCCGTCCGTGTCTCTGTCTCTGTCTCTGTCTCTGTATCTGTCTCTGTCTCTGTCTCTGTCTCTGTCTCTGTCCCTGTCTCTGTCCCTGTCTCTGTCTCTGTCCCTGTCTCCGTCTCTATCTCTGTCTCTGTATATGTCTCTGTCCGTGTCTCTGTCTCTGTCTCTGTCTCTGTCTCTGTCTCTGTCTCTGTCCCTGCCTCTGTCTCTGTCTCTGTCTCTGTCTCTGTTTCTGCCTCTGCCTCTGCATCTATCTTTGCCTCTCTGCCTGTCTCTCTCTCTGTCTGTGTCCCTTTCTTCGTGTCTCTGTCTCTGTCTCTGTTTCTGCCTCTGCCTCTGCATCTATCTTTGCCTCTCTGCCTGTCTCTCTCTCTGTCTGTGTCCCTTTCTTCGTGTCTCTGTCTCTGTCTCTGTCTGTGTCTCTGTCTCTGTCTCTGTCTCTGTCTCTGTCTCTGTCTCTGTGTCTTTGTCGCTGCCTCTGTGTCTCTGCCTCTGTCTCTATGTCTCGGAGTCTCTGTCTCCGCGTCTATGTCTCATTGTCTCTGCCTCTGTCTCTGTGTCTGTCTCTGTGTCTGCATCTGTCTCTGCCTCTGTCTCTGTCTCTGTGTCGCCTTCGTCTGTGTCTCTGTCTCTGTCTCTGTCTCTGTCTCTGTCTCTGTCTCTGTCTCTGTCCCTGTCTCTGTCTCTCTCTCCGTTTCAGCCTCTGTCGATGTTTCTGCCTCTGTCTCTCTCTCTCTGTCTCTGTCTCTGCCTCTGTCCCTGTCTCTGACTCTGTCTCTGTCTCTGTCTCTGTCTCTGTCTCTGTCTCTGTCTGTGTCTCTGTCCATGTCTCTGTTCCTGTCTCTGTCTCTGTCTCTCTGTCTCTGTCTCTGTCTCTGTCTCTGTCTGTGTCTCTGTCCATGTCTCTGTTCCTGTCTCTGTCTCTGTCTCTCTGTCTCTGTCTCTGTCTCTGTCTCTGTCTCTGTCTCTGTCTCTGTCTCTGTCTCTGTCTCTGTCTCTGTCTCTGTCTCTGTCTCTGTCTCTGTCTCTGTCTCTGTCTCTGTCTCTGTCTCTGTCTCTGTCTCTGTCTATGTCTCTGTCTCTGTCTCTGTCCCTGTCTCTGACTCTGTCTCTGTCTCTGTCTCTGTCTCTGTCTCTGTCTCTGTCTCTGTCCCTGTCTTTGTCTCTGTCTCTGTCTCTGTGTCTGTCTCTGTCTCTGTCTCTGTCCCTGTCTCTGTCTCTGTCTCTGTCTCTGTCTCTGTCTCTGTCCCTGTCTCTGTCTCTGTCTCTGTCTCTGTCCGTGTCTCTGCGTCTGTCTCGGTCTCTGTCTCTGTCCCTTGTCTCTGTCTCTGTATGTGTGTCCGTTCCTGTCCCTGTCTCTGTCTCTGTCTCTGCCTCTGTCTGTGTCTCCGTCTCTGTCTTTGTCTCTGTCTCTGTCTCTGTCTCTGTCTCTGTCTCTCTCTCTGTCTCTGTCTCTGTCTCTGTCTCTGTCTCTGTCTCTGTCTCTGTCTCTGTCTCTGTCTCTCTCTGTCCCTGTCTCTGTTCCTGTCTCTGTCTCTCTCTCTGTCTCTGTCTTCGTCTCTGTCCATGTCTCTGTCTCTGTCTCTGCCTGTGTCTCTGCCCATGTCTCTGTTCCCGTCTCTGTCTCTGTCCCTGTCTGTGTCTCTGTCTCTGTCTCTGTCTCTGTCTCTGTCTCTGTCTCTGTCTCTGTCTCTGTCTCTGTCTCTGTCACTGTCTCTGTCACTGTCTCTGTCTCTGTCTCTGTATATGTCTCTGTCTCTGTCTCTGTCTCTGTCTCTGTCACTGTCTCTGTCTCTGTCTTTGTCTCTGTCTCTGTCTCTGTCTCTGTCTCTGTCTCTGTCTCTGTCTCTGTCTCTGTCTCTGTCTCTGTCTCTGTCTCTGTCTCTGTCTCTGTCTCTGTCTCTGTCTCTGTCTCTGTCTCTGTCTCTGTCTCTGTCTCTGTCTCTGTCTCTCTCTGTCCCTGTCTCTGTCTCTCTCTCCGTTTCAGCCTCTGTCGATGTCTCTGCCTCTGTCTCTCTCTCTCTGTCTCTGTCTCTGTCTCTATCTCTCTCTCTGTCTCTGTCTCTGTCTCTCTCTCTGTCTCTGTCTCTGTCTCTGTCTCTGTCTCTGTCTCTGTCTCTGTCTCTGTCTCTGTCTCTGTCTCTGTCTCTGTCTCTGTCTCTGTCTCTGTCTCTGTGTCTGTCTCTGTCTCTGTCTCTGTCTCTGTCTCTGTCTCTGTCTCTGTCTCTGTCTCTGTCTCTGTCTCTGTCTCTGTCTCTGTCTCTGTCTCTGTCTATGTCTCTGTCTCTGTCTCTGACCCTGTCTCTGTCCCTGTCTCTGTCTCCGTCCGTGTCTCTGTCTCTGTCTCTGTCTCTGTATCTGTCTCTGTCTCTGTCTCTGTCTCTGTCTCTGTCCCTGTCTCTGTCCCTGTCTCTGTCTCTGTCCCTGTCTCCGTCTCTATCTCTGTCTCTGTATATGTCTCTGTCCGTGTCTCTGTCTCTGTCTCTGTCTCTGTCTCTGTCTCTGTCCCTGCCTCTGTCTCTGTCTCTGTCTCTGTCTCTGTTTCTGCCTCTGCCTCTGCATCTATCTTTGCCTCTCTGCCTGTCTCTCTCTCTGTCTGTGTCCCTTTCTTCGTGTCTCTGTCTCTGTCTCTGTCTGTGTCTCTGTCTCTGTCTCTGTCTCTGTCTCTGTCTCTGTGTCTTTGTCGCTGCCTCTGTGTCTCTGCCTCTGTCTCTATGTCTCGGAGTCTCTGTCTCCGCGTCTATGTCTCATTGTCTCTGCCTCTGTCTCTGTGTCTGTCTCTGTGTCTGCATCTGTCTCTGCCTCTGTCTCTGTCTCTGTGTCGCCTTCCTCTGTGTCTCTGTCTCTGTCTCTGTCTCTGTCCCTGTCTCTGTCTCTCTCTCCGTTTCAGCCTCTGTCGATGTCTCTGCCTCTGTCTCTGTCTCTGTCTCTATCTCTGTCTCTGTCTCTGTCTCTGTCTCTATCTCTCTCTCTGTCTCTGTCTCGGTCTGTCTCTCCGCTTCTGCCTCTGTCTTTGGCTCGGTCTCTGTCTTTGTCCCTGCCTCTGCCTCTGTCTCTGTCTCTGTCTCTGTCTCTGTCTCTATCTCTGTCTCTGTCTCTGTCTCTGTCTCTGTCTCTGTCTCTGTCTCTGTCTCTGTCTCTGTCTCTGTCTATGTCTCTGTCTCTGTCTCCGTCTCTGTGTCTCTCTGTCCCTGTCTCTGTCTCTCTCTCCGTTTCAGCCTCTGTCGATGTCTCTGCCTCTGTCTCTCTCTCTCTGTCTCCGTCTCTGTCTCTGTCCCTGCCTCTGTCTCGGTCTCTGTCTCTGCCTCTATCTCTGTCCCTGTCTTTGTCTCTGTCCCTGTCTCTGTCTCTGTCTCTGTCTCTGTCTGTGTTTCTGCCCATGTCTCTGTTCCTGTCTCTGTCTCTGTCTCTGTCTCTGTCTCTGTCTCTGTCTCTGTCTCTGTCTCTGTCTCTGTCTCTGTCTCTGTCTCTGTCTCTGTCTCTGTCTCTGTCTCTGTCTCTGTCTCTGTCTCTGTCTCTGTCTCTGTCTCTCTCTGTCCCTGTCTCTGTCTCTCTTTCCGTTTCAGCCTCTGTCGATGTCTCTGCCTCTGTCCCTCTCTCTCTCTCTCTTTCTCTGTCTCTATCTCTCTCTCTGTCTCTGTCTCTGTCTCTGTCTCTATCTCTCTCTCTGTCTCTGTCTCGGTCTGTGTCTCCGTTTCTGCCTCTGTCCCTGTCTCTGTCTCTGTCTCTGTCTCTGTCTGTGTCTCTGTCCATGTCTCTGTTCCTGTCTCTGTCTCGGTCTCTGTCTCTGTCTCTGTCTCTGTCTCTGTCTCTGTCTCTGTCTCTGTCTCTGTCTCTCTCTGTCCCTGTCTCTGTCTCTCTCTCCGTTTCAGCCTCTGTCGATGTTTCTGCCTCTGTCTCTCTCTCTCTGTCTCTGTCTCTGCCTCTGTCCCTGTCTCTGTCTCTGTCTCTGTCTCTGTCTCTGTCTCTGTCTCTGTCCCTGTCTCTGTCTCTGTCCCTGTCTTTGTCTCTGTCCCTGTCTCTGCCTCTGTCTCTGTCTCTGTCTGTGTCTCTGTCCATGTCTCTGTTCCTGTCTCTCTCTCTGTCTCTCTCTCTGTCTCTGTCTCTGTCTCTGTCTCTGTCTCTCTATGTCCCTGTCTCTGTCTCTCTCTCCGTTTCAGCCTCTGTCGATGTCTCTGCCTCTGTCTCTCTCTCTCTGTCTCCGTCTCTGTCTCTGTCCCTGCCTCTGTCTCGGTCTCTGTCTCTGCCTCTATCTCTGTCCCTGTCTTTGTCTCTGTCCCTGTCTCTGTCTCTGTCTCTGTCTCTGTCTGTGTTTCTGCCCATGTCTCTGTTCCTGTCTCTGTCTCTGTCTCTGTCTCTGTCTCTGTCTCTGTCTCTGTCTCTGTCTCTGTCTCTGTCTCTGTCTCTGTCTCTGTCTCTGTCTCTGTCTCTGTCTCTGTCTCTGTCTCTGTCTCTGTCTCTGTCTCTCTCTGTCCCTGTCTCTGTCTCTCTCTCCGTTTCAGCCTCTGTCGATGTCTCTGCCTCTGTCCCTCTCTCTCTCTCTCTTTCTCTGTCTCTATCTCTCTCTCTGTCTCTGTCTCTGTCTCTGTCTCTATCTCTCTCTCTGTCTCTGTCTCGGTCTGTGTCTCCGTTACTGCCTCTGTCCCTGTCTCTGTCTCTGTCTCTGTCTCTGTCTGTGTCTCTGTCCATGTCTCTGCTCCTGTCTCTGTCTCGGTCTCTGTCTCTGTCTCTGTCTCTGTCTCTGTCTCTGTCTCTGTCTCTGTCTCTCTCTGTCCCTGTCTCTGTCTCTCTCTCCGTTTCAGCCTCTGTCGATGTTTCTGCCTCTGTCTCTGTCTCTGTCTCTGTCTCTGTCTCTCTCTGTCCCTGTCTCTGTTCCTGTCTCTGTCTCTGTCTCTGTCTCTGTCTTCGTCTCTGTCCATGTCTCTGTCTCTGTCTCTGCCTGTGTCTCTGTCCATGTCTCTGTTCCCGTCTCTGTCTCTGTCCCTGTCTGTGTCTCTGTCTCTGTCTCTGTCTCTGTCTCTGTCTCTGTCTCTGTCTCTGTCTCTGTCTCTGTCACTGTCTCTGTCACTGTCTCTGTCTCTGCCTCTGTCTCTGTCTCTGTCTCTGTCTCTGTCTCTGTCTCTGTCTCTGTCTCTGTCTCTCTCTCTGTCTCTGTCTCTGTCTCTGTCTCTGTCTATGTCTCTGTCTCTGTCTCTGTCTCTGTCTCTGTCTCTGTCTCTGTGTCTTTGTCGCTGCCTCTGTGTCTCTGCCTCTGTCTCTATGTCTCGGAGTCTCTGTCTCCGCGTCTATGTCTCATTGTCTCTACCTCTGTCTCTGTGTCTGTCTATGTGTCTGCATCTGTCTCTGCCTCTGTCTCTGTCTCTGTGTCGCCTTCCTCTGTGTCTCTGTCTCTGTCTCTGTCTCTGTCTCTGTCTCTGTCTCTGTCTCTGTCTCTCTCTGTCCCTGTCTCTGTCTCTCTCTCCGTTTCAGCCTCTGTCGATGTCTCTGCCTCTGTCTCTGTCTCTGTCTCTACCTCTCTCTCTGTCTCTGTCTCTGTCTCTATCTCTCTCTATGTCTCTGTCTCGGTCTGTCTCTCCGTTTCTGCCTCTGTCTCTGTCTCTGTCTCTGTCTCTGTCTCTGTCTCTGTCTCTGTCTCTGTCTCTGTCCCTGTCTCTGTCTCTGTCTATGTCTCTGTCTCTGTCTCTGACCCTGTCTCTGTCCCTGTCTCTGTCTCCGTCCGTGTCTCTGTCTCTGTCTCTGTCTCTGTATCTGTCTCTGTCTCTGTCTCTGTCTCTGTCTCTGTCCCTGTCTCTGTCCCTGTCTCTGTCTCTGTCCCTGTCTCCGTCTCTATCTCTGTCTCTGTATATGTCTCTGTCCGTGTCTCTGTCTCTGTCTCTGTCTCTGTCTCTGTCTCTGTCTCGGTCTGTGTCTCCGTTTCTGCCTCTGTCCCTGTCTCTGTCTCTGTCTCTGTCTCTGTCTGTGTCTCTGTCCATGTCTCTGTTCCTGTCTCTGTCTCGGTCTCTGTCTCTGTCTCTGTCTCTGTCTCTGTCTCTGTCTCTGTCTCTGTCTCTGTCTCTCTCTGTCCCTGTCTCTGTCTCTCTCTCCGTTTCAGCCTCTGTCGATGTTTCTGCCTCTGTCTCTCTCTCTCTGTCTCTGTCTCTGCCTCTGTCCCTGTCTCTGTCTCTGTCTCTGTCTCTGTCTCTGTCTCTGTCTCTGTCCCTGTCTCTGTCTCTGTCCCTGTCTTTGTCTCTGTCCCTGTCTCTGCCTCTGTCTCTGTCTCTGTCTGTGTCTCTGTCCATGTCTCTGTTCCTGTCTCTCTCTCTGTCTCTCTCTCTGTCTCTGTCTCTGTCTCTGTCTCTGTCTCTCTATGTCCCTGTCTCTGTCTCTCTCTCCGTTTCAGCCTCTGTCGATGTCTCTGCCTCTGTCTCTCTCTCTCTGTCTCCGTCTCTGTCTCTGTCCCTGCCTCTGTCTCGGTCTCTGTCTCTGCCTCTATCTCTGTCCCTGTCTTTGTCTCTGTCCCTGTCTCTGTCTCTGTCTCTGTCTCTGTCTGTGTTTCTGCCCATGTCTCTGTTCCTGTCTCTGTCTCTGTCTCTGTCTCTGTCTCTGTCTCTGTCTCTGTCTCTGTCTCTGTCTCTGTCTCTGTCTCTGTCTCTGTCTCTGTCTCTGTCTCTGTCTCTGTCTCTGTCTCTGTCTCTGTCTCTGTCTCTGTCTCTCTCTGTCCCTGTCTCTGTCTCTCTCTCCGTTTCAGCCTCTGTCGATGTCTCTGCCTCTGTCCCTCTCTCTCTCTCTCTTTCTCTGTCTCTATCTCTCTCTCTGTCTCTGTCTCTGTCTCTGTCTCTATCTCTCTCTCTGTCTCTGTCTCGGTCTGTGTCTCCGTTTCTGCCTCTGTCCCTGTCTCTGTCTCTGTCTCTGTCTCTGTCTGTGTCTCTGTCCATGTCTCTGCTCCTGTCTCTGTCTCGGTCTCTGTCTCTGTCTCTGTCTCTGTCTCTGTCTCTGTCTCTGTCTCTGTCTCTCTCTGTCCCTGTCTCTGTCTCTCTCTCCGTTTCAGCCTCTGTCGATGTTTCTGCCTCTGTCTCTCTCTCTCTGTCTCTGTCTCTGCCTCTGTCCCTGTCTCTGTCTCTGTCTCTGTCTCTGTCTCTGTCTCTGTCTCTGTCCCTGTCTCTGTCTCTGTCCCTGTCTTTGTCTCTGTCCCTGTCTCTGCCTCTGTCTCTGTCTCTGTCTGTGTCTCTGTCCATGGCTCTGTTCCTGTCTCTCTCTCTGTCTCTCTCTCTGTCCCTGTCTCTGTCTCTGTCTCTGTCTCTGTCTCTGTCTCTCTCTCCGTTTCAGCCTCTGTCGATGTCTCTGCCTCTGTCTCTCTCTCTCTGTCTCTGTCTCTGTCTCTGTCCCTGTCTCTGTCTCGGTCTCTGTCTCTGTCTCTATCTCTGTCCCTCTCTTTGTCTCTGTCCCTGTCTCTGTCTCTGTCTCTGTCTCTGTCTATGTATCTGTCTCTGTCTCTGTGTCTGTCTCTGTCTCTGTCTCTGTCCCTGTCTCTGTCTCTGTCTCTGTCTCTGTCTCTGTCTCTGTCTCTGTCCCTGTCTCTGTCTCTGTCTCTGTCTCTGTCCGTGTCTCTGCGTCTGTCTCGGTCTCTGTCTCTGTCCCTTGTCTCTGTCTCTGTATGTGTGTCCGTTCCTGTCCCTGTCTCTGTCTCTGTCTCTGCCTCTGTCTGTGTCTCCGTCTCTGTCTTTGTCTCTGTCTCTGTCTCTGTCTCTGTCTCTGTCTCTCTCTCTGTCTCTGTCTCTGTCTCTGTCTCTGTCTCTGTCTCTGTCTCTGTCTCTGTCTCTGTCTCTGTCTCTCTCTGTCCCTGTCTCTGTTCCTGTCTCTGTCTCTGTCTCTGTCTCTGTCTTCGTCTCTGTCCATGTCTCTGTCTCTGTCTCTGCCTGTGTCTCTGTCCATGTCTCTGTTCCCGTCTCTGTCTCTGTCCCTGTCTGTGTCTCTGTCTCTGTCTCTGTCTCTGTCTCTGTCTCTGTCTCTGTCTCTGTCTCTGTCTCTGTCACTGTCTCTGTCACTGTCTCTGTCTCTGCCTCTGTCTCTGTCTCTGTCTCTGTCTCTGTCTCTGTCTCTGTCTCTGTCTCTGTCACTCTCTCTGTCTCTGTCCCTGTCTCTGTCTCTGTCTATGTCTCTGTCTCTGTCTCTGTCTCTGTCTCTGTCTCTGTGTCTTTGTCGCTGCCTCTGTGTCTCTGCCTCTGTCTCTATGTCTCGGAGTCTCTGTCTCCGCGTCTATGTCTCATTGTCTCTACCTCTGTCTCTGTGTCTGTCTATGTGTCTGCATCTGTCTCTGCCTCTGTCTCTGTCTCTGTGTCGCCTTCCTCTGTGTCTCTGTCTCTGTCTCTGTCTCTGTCTCTGTCTCTGTCTCTGTCTCTGTCTCTCTCTGTCCCTGTCTCTGTCTCTCTCTCCGTTTCAGCCTCTGTCGATGTCTCTGCCTCTGTCTCTGTCTCTGTCTCTACCTCTCTCTCTGTCTCTGTCTCTGTCTCTATCTCTCTCTATGTCTCTGTCTCGGTCTGTCTCTCCGTTTCTGCCTCTGTCTCTGTCTCTGTCTCTGTCTCTGTCTCTGTCTCTGTCTCTGTCTCTGTCTCTGTCTCTGTCTCTGTCTATGTCTCTGTCTCTGTCTCTGACCCTGTCTCTGTCCCTGTCTCTGTCTCCGTCCGTGTCTCTGTCTCTGTCTCTGTCTCTGTATCTGTCTCTGTCTCTGTCTCTGTCTCTGTCTCTGTCCCTGTCTCTGTCCCTGTCTCTGTCTCTGTCCCTGTCTCCGTCTCTATCTCTGTCTCTGTATATGTCTCTGTCCGTGTCTCTGTCTCTGTCTCTGTCTCTGTCTCTGTCTCTGTCTCGGTCTGTGTCTCCGTTTCTGCCTCTGTCCCTGTCTCTGTCTCTGTCTCTGTCTCTGTCTGTGTCTCTGTCCATGTCTCTGTTCCTGTCTCTGTCTCGGTCTCTGTCTCTGTCTCTGTCTCTGTCTCTGTCTCTGTCTCTGTCTCTGTCTCTGTCTCTCTCTGTCCCTGTCTCTGTCTCTCTCTCCGTTTCAGCCTCTGTCGATGTTTCTGCCTCTGTCTCTCTCTCTCTGTCTCTGTCTCTGCCTCTGTCCCTGTCTCTGTCTCTGTCTCTGTCTCTGTCTCTGTCTCTGTCTCTGTCCCTGTCTCTGTCTCTGTCCCTGTCTTTGTCTCTGTCCCTGTCTCTGCCTCTGTCTCTGTCTCTGTCTGTGTCTCTGTCCATGTCTCTGTTCCTGTCTCTCTCTCTGTCTCTCTCTCTGTCTCTGTCTCTGTCTCTGTCTCTGTCTCTCTATGTCCCTGTCTCTGTCTCTCTCTCCGTTTCAGCCTCTGTCGATGTCTCTGCCTCTGTCTCTCTCTCTCTGTCTCCGTCTCTGTCTCTGTCCCTGCCTCTGTCTCGGTCTCTGTCTCTGCCTCTATCTCTGTCCCTGTCTTTGTCTCTGTCCCTGTCTCTGTCTCTGTCTCTGTCTCTGTCTGTGTTTCTGCCCATGTCTCTGTTCCTGTCTCTGTCTCTGTCTCTGTCTCTGTCTCTGTCTCTGTCTCTGTCTCTGTCTCTGTCTCTGTCTCTGTCTCTGTCTCTGTCTCTGTCTCTGTCTCTGTCTCTGTCTCTGTCTCTGTCTCTGTCTCTGTCTCTCTCTGTCCCTGTCTCTGTCTCTCTCTCCGTTTCAGCCTCTGTCGATGTCTCTGCCTCTGTCCCTCTCTCTCTCTCTCTTTCTCTGTCTCTATCTCTCTCTCTGTCTCTGTCTCTGTCTCTGTCTCTATCTCTCTCTCTGTCTCTGTCTCGGTCTGTGTCTCCGTTTCTGCCTCTGTCCCTGTCTCTGTCTCTGTCTCTGTCTCTGTCTGTGTCTCTGTCCATGTCTCTGCTCCTGTCTCTGTCTCGGTCTCTGTCTCTGTCTCTGTCTCTGTCTCTGTCTCTGTCTCTGTCTCTGTCTCTCTCTGTCCCTGTCTCTGTCTCTCTCTCCGTTTCAGCCTCTGTCGATGTTTCTGCCTCTGTCTCTCTCTCTCTGTCTCTGTCTCTGCCTCTGTCCCTGTCTCTGTCTCTGTCTCTGTCTCTGTCTCTGTCTCTGTCTCTGTCCCTGTCTCTGTCTCTGTCCCTGTCTTTGTCTCTGTCCCTGTCTCTGCCTCTGTCTCTGTCTCTGTCTGTGTCTCTGTCCATGTCTCTGTTCCTGTCTCTCTCTCTGTCTCTCTCTCTGTCCCTGTCTCTGTCTCTGTCTCTGTCTCTGTCTCTGTCTCTGTCTCTCTCTCCGTTTCAGCCTCTGTCGATGTCTCTGCCTCTGTCTCTCTCTCTCTGTCTCTGTCTCTGTCTCTGTCCCTGTCTCTGTCTCGGTCTCTGTCTCTGTCTCTATCTCTGTCCCTCTCTTTGTCTCTGTCCCTGTCTCTGTCTCTGTCTCTGTCTCTGTCTATGTATCTGTCTCTGTCTCTGTGTCTGTCTCTGTCTCTGTCTCTGTCCCTGTCTCTGTCTCTGTCTCTGTCTCTGTCTCTGTCTCTGTCTCTGTCCCTGTCTCTGTCTCTGTCTCTGTCTCTGTCCGTGTCTCTGCGTCTGTCTCGGTCTCTGTCTCTGTCCCTTGTCTCTGTCTCTGTATGTGTGTCCGTTCCTGTCCCTGTCTCTGTCTCTGTCTCTGCCTCTGTCTGTGTCTCCGTCTCTGTCTTTGTCTCTGTCTCTGTCTCTGTCTCTGTCTCTGTCTCTCTCTCTGTCTCTGTCTCTGTCTCTGTCTCTGTCTCTGTCTCTGTCTCTCTCTCTGTCTCTGTCTCTGTCTCTCTCTGTCCCTGTCTCTGTTCCTGTCTCTGTCTCTGTCTCTGTCTCTGTCTTCGTCTCTGTCCATGTCTCTGTCTCTGTCTCTGCCTGTGTCTCTGTCCATGTCTCTGTTCCCGTCTCTGTCTCTGTCCCTGTCTGTGTCTCTGTCTCTGTCTCTGTCTCTGTCTCTGTCTCTGTCTCTGTCTCTGTCTCTGTCTCTGTCACTGTCTCTGTCACTGTCTCTGTCTCTGCCTCTGTCTCTGTCTCTGTCTCTGTCTCTGTCTCTGTCTCTGTCTCTGTCTCTGTCTCTCTCTCTGTCTCTGTCTCTGTCTCTGTCTCTGTCTATGTCTCTGTCTCTGTCTCTGTCTCTGTCTCTGTCTCTGTCTCTGTGTCTTTGTCGCTGCCTATGTCTCTCTGCCTCTGTCTCTATGTCTCGGAGTCTCTGTCTCCGCGTCTATGTCTCATTGTCTCTACCTCTGTCTCTGTGTCTGTCTATGTGTCTGCATCTGTCTCTGCCTCTGTCTCTGTCTCTGTGTCGCCTTCCTCTGTGTCTCTGTCTCTGTCTCTGTCTCTGTCTCTGTCTCTGTCTCTGTCTCTGTCTCTCTCTGTCCCTGTCTCTGTCTCTCTCTCCGTTTCAGCCTCTGTCGATGTCTCTGCCTCTGTCTCTGTCTCTGTCTCTACCTCTCTCTCTGTCTCTGTCTCTGTCTCTATCTCTCTCTATGTCTCTGTCTCGGTCTGTCTCTCCGTTTCTGCCTCTGTCTCTGTCTCTGTCTCTGTCTCTGTCTCTGTCTCTGTCTCTGTCTCTGTCTCTGTCTCTGTCTCTGTCTCTGTCTATGTCTCTGTCTCTGTCTCTGACCCTGTCTCTGTCCCTGTCTCTGTCTCCGTCCGTGTCTCTGTCTCTGTCTCTGTCTCTGTATCTGTCTCTGTCTCTGTCTCTGTCTCTGTCTCTGTCCCTGTCTCTGTCCCTGTCTCTGTCTCTGTCCCTGTCTCCGTCTCTATCTCTGTCTCTGTATATGTCTCTGTCCGTGTCTCTGTCTCTGTCTCTGTCTCTGTCTCTGTCTCTGTCTCTGTCCCTGCCTCTGTCTCTGTCTCTGTCTCTGTCTCTGTTTCTGCCTCTGCCTCTGCATCTATCTTTGCCTCTCTGCCTGTCTCTCTCTCTGTCTGTGTCCCTTTCTTCGTGTCTCTGTCTCTGTCTCTGTTTCTGCCTCTGCCTCTGCATCTATCTTTGCCTCTCTGCCTGTCTCTCTCTCTGTCTGTGTCCCTTTCTTCGTGTCTCTGTCTCTGTCTCTGTCTGTGTCTCTGTCTCTGTCTCTGTCTCTGTCTCTGTCTCTGTCTCTGTGTCTTTGTCGCTGCCTCTGTGTCTCTGCCTCTGTCTCTATGTCTCGGAGTCTCTGTCTCCGCGTCTATGTCTCATTGTCTCTGCCTCTGTCTCTGTGTCTGTCTCTGTGTCTGCATCTGTCTCTGCCTCTGTCTCTGTCTCTGTGTCGCCTTCGTCTGTGTCTCTGTCTCTGTCTCTGTCTCTGTCTCTGTCTCTGTCTCTGTATCTGTCTCTGTCTCTGTCTCTGTCTCTGTCTCTGTCCCTGTCTCTGTCCCTGTCTCTGTCTCTGTCCCTGTCTCCGTCTCTATCTCTGTCTCTGTATATGTCTCTGTCCGTGTCTCTGTCTCTGTCTCTGTCTCTGTCTCTGTCCCTGTCTCTGTCTCTCTCTCCGTTTCAGCCTCTGTCGATGTTTCTGCCTCTGTCTCTCTCTCTCTCTGTCTCTGTCTCTGCCTCTGTCCCTGTCTCTGACTCTGTCTCTGTCTCTGTCTCTGTCTCTGTCTCTGTCTCTGTCTCTGTCCCTGTCTTTGTCTCTGTCCCTGTCTCTGTCTCTGTCTCTGTCTCTGTCTGTGTCTCTGTCCATGTCTCTGTTCCTGTCTCTGTCTCTGTCTCTCTGTCTCTGTCTCTGTCTCTGTCTCTGTCTCTGTCTCTGTCTCTGTCTCTGTCTCTGTCTCTGTCTCTGTCTCTGTCTCTGTCTCTGTCTCTGTCTCTGTCTCTGTCTCTGTCTCTGTCTCTGTCTCTGTCTCTGTCTCTGTCTCTGTCTCTCTCTGTCCCTGTCTCTGTCTCTCTCTCCGTTTCAGCCTCTGTCGATGTCTCTGCCTCTGTCTCTCTCTCTCTGTCTCTGTCTCTGTCTCTGTCTCTGTCTCTGTCTCTGTCTCTGTCTCTGTCTCTGTCTCTGTCTCTGTCTCTGTCTCTGTCTCTGTCTCTGTCTCTGTCTCTGTCTCTGTCTCTGTCTCTGTCTCTGTCTCTGTCTCTGTCTCTGTCTCTCTCTGTCCCTGTCTCTGTCTCTCTCTCCGTTTCAGCCTCTGTCGATGTCTCTGCCTCTGTCTCTCTCTCTCTGTCTCTGTCTCTGTCTCTGTCTCTGTCTCTGTCTCTGTCTCTGTCTCTGCCTCTATCTCTGTCCCTGTCTTTGTCTCTGTCCCTGTCTCTGTCTCTGTCTCTGTCTCTGTCTGTGTCTCTGTCCATGTCTCTGTTCCTGTCTCTGTCTCTGTCTCTCTGTCTCTGTCTCTGTCTCTGTCTCTGTCTCTGTCTCTGTCTCTGTCTCTGTCTCTGTCTCTGTCTCTGTCTCTGTCTCTGTCTCTGTCTCTGTCTCTGTCTCTGTCTCTGTCTCTGTCTCTGTCTCTGTCTCTGTCTCTGTCTCTGTCTCTGTCTCTGTCTCTCTCTGTCCCTGTCTCTGTCTCTCTCTCCGTTTCAGCCTCTGTCGATGTCTCTGCCTCTGTCTCTCTCTCTCTGTCTCCGTCTCTGTCTCTGTCCCTGCCTCTGTCTCTGTCTCTGTCTCTGTCTCTGTCTCTGTCTCTCTCTCTGTCCCTGTCTCTGTCTCTCTCTCCGTTTCAGCCTCTGTCGATGTTTCTGCCTCTGTCTCTCTCTCTCTGTCTCTGTCTCTGCCTCTGTCCCTGTCTCTGTCTCTGTCTCTGTCTCTGTCTCTGTCTCTGTCTCTGTCCCTGTCTCTGTCTCTGTCCCTGTCTTTGTCTCTGTCCCTGTCTCTGCCTCTGTCTCTGTCTCTGTTTGTGTCTCTGTCCATGTCTCTGTTCCTGTCTCTCTCTCTGTCTCTCTCTCTGTCTCTGTCTCTGTCTCTGTCTCTGTCTCTGTCTCTCTATGTCCCTGCCTCTGTCTCTCTCTCCGTTTCAGCCTCTGTCGATGTCTCTGCCTCTGTCTCTCTCTCTCTGTCTCCGTCTCTGTCTCTGTCCCTGCCTCTGTCTCGGTCTCTGTCTCTGCCTCTATCTCTGTCCCTGTCTTTGTCTCTGTCCCTGTCTCTGTCTCTGTCTCTGTCTCTGTCTATGTATCTGTCTCTGTCTCTGTGTCTGTCTCTGTCTCTGTCTCTGTCCCTGTCTCTGTCTCTGTCTCTGTCTCTGTCTCTGTCTCTGTCTCTGTCCCTGTCTCTGTCTCTGTCTCTGTCTCTGTCCGTGTCTCTGCGTCTGTCTCGGTCTCTGTCTCTGTCCCTTGTCTCTGTCTCTGTATGTGTGTCCGTTCCTGTCCCTGTCTCTGTCTCTGTCTCTGCCTCTGTCTGTGTCTCCGTCTCTGTCTTTGTCTCTGTCTCTGTCTCTGTCTCTGTCTCTGTCTCTCTCTCTGTCTCTGTCTCTGTCTCTGTCTCTGCCTCTGTCTCTGTCTCTGTCTCTGTCTCTGTCTCTGTCTCTCTCTGTCCCTGTCTCTGTTCCTGTCTCTGTCTCTGTCTCTGTCTCTGTCTTCGTCTCTGTCCATGTCTCTGTCTCTGTCTCTGCCTGTGTCTCTGTCCATGTCTCTGTTCCCGTCTCTGTCTCTGTCCCTGTCTGTGTCTCTGTCTCTGTCTCTGTCTCTGTCTCTGTCTCTGTCTCTGTCTCTGTCTCTGTCTCTGTCTCTGTCACTGTCTCTGTCACTGTCTCTGTCTCTGCCTCTGTCTCTGTCTCTGTCTCTGTCTCTGTCTCTGTCTCTGTCTCTGTCTCTGTCTCTCTCTCTGTCTCTGTCTCTGTCTCTGTCTCTGTCTATGTCTCTGTCTCTGTCTCTGTCTCTGTCTCTGTCTCTGTCTCTGTGTCTTTGTCGCTGCCTCTGTGTCTCTGCCTCTGTCTCTATGTCTCGGAGTCTCTGTCTCCGCGTCTATGTCTCATTGTCTCTACCTCTGTCTCTGTGTCTGTCTATGTGTCTGCATCTGTCTCTGCCTCTGTCTCTGTCTCTGTGTCGCCTTCCTCTGTGTCTCTGTCTCTGTCTCTGTCTCTGTCTCTGTCTCTGTCTCTGTCTCTGTCTCTCTCTGTCCCTGTCTCTGTCTCTCTCTCCGTTTCAGCCTCTGTCGATGTCTCTGCCTCTGTCTCTGTCTCTGTCTCTACCTCTCTCTCTGTCTCTGTCTCTGTCTCTATCTCTCTCTATGTCTCTGTCTCGGTCTGTCTCTCCGTTTCTGCCTCTGTCTCTGTCTCTGTCTCTGTCTCTGTCTCTGTCTCTGTCTCTGTCTCTGTCTCTGTCTCTGTCTCTGTCTCTGTCTATGTCTCTGTCTCTGTCTCTGACCCTGTCTCTGTCCCTGTCTCTGTCTCCGTCCGTGTCTCTGTCTCTGTCTCTGTCTCTGTATCTGTCTCTGTCTCTGTCTCTGTCTCTGTCTCTGTCCCTGTCTCTGTCCCTGTCTCTGTCTCTGTCCCTGTCTCCGTCTCTATCTCTGTCTCTGTATATGTCTCTGTCCGTGTCTCTGTCTCTGTCTCTGTCTCTGTCTCTGTCTCTGTCTCTGTCCCTGCCTCTGTCTCTGTCTCTGTCTCTGTCTCTGTTTCTGCCTCTGCCTCTGCATCTATCTTTGCCTCTCTGCCTGTCTCTCTCTCTGTCTGTGTCCCTTTCTTCGTGTCTCTGTCTCTGTCTCTGTTTCTGCCTCTGCCTCTGCATCTATCTTTGCCTCTCTGCCTGTCTCTCTCTCTGTCTGTGTCCCTTTCTTCGTGTCTCTGTCTCTGTCTCTGTCTGTGTCTCTGTCTCTGTCTCTGTCTCTGTCTCTGTCTCTGTCTCTGTGTCTTTGTCGCTGCCTCTGTGTCTCTGCCTCTGTCTCTATGTCTCGGAGTCTCTGTCTCCGCGTCTATGTCTCATTGTCTCTGCCTCTGTCTCTGTGTCTGTCTCTGTGTCTGCATCTGTCTCTGCCTCTGTCTCTGTCTCTGTGTCGCCTTCGTCTGTGTCTCTGTCTCTGTCTCTGTCTCTGTCTCTGTCTCTGTCCCTGTCTCTGTCTCTCTCTCCGTTTCAGCCTCTGTCGATGTTTCTGCCTCTGTCTCTCTCTCTCTGTCTCTGTCTCTGCCTCTGTCCCTGTCTCTGACTCTGTCTCTGTCTCTGTCTCTGTCTCTGTCTCTGTCTCTGTCTCTGTCTCTGTCCCTGTCTTTGTCTCTGTCCCTGTCTCTGTCTCTGTCTCTGTCTCTGTCTGTGTCTCTGTCCATGTCTCTGTTCCTGTCTCTGTCTCTGTCTCTCTGTCTCTGTCTCTGTCTCTGTCTCTGTCTCTGTCTCTGTCTCTGTCTCTGTCTCTGTCTCTGTCTCTGTCTCTGTCTCTGTCTCTGTCTCTGTCTCTGTCTCTGTCTCTGTCTCTGTCTCTGTCTCTGTCTCTGTCTCTGTCTCTGTCTCTGTCTCTCTCTGTCCCTGTCTCTGTCTCTCTCTCCGTTTCAGCCTCTGTCGATGTCTCTGCCTCTGTCTCTCTCTCTCTGTCTCTGTCTCTGTCTCTGTCTCTGTCTCTGTCTCTGTCTCTGTCTCTGTCTCTGTCTCTGTCTCTGTCTCTGTCTCTGTCTGTGTTTCTGCCCATGTCTCTGTTCCTGTCTCTGTCTCTGTCTCTGTCTCTGTCTCTGTCTCTGTCTCTGTCTCTGTCTCTGTCTCTGTCTCTGTCTCTGTCTCTGTCTCTGTCTCTGTCTCTGTCTCTGTCTCTGTCTCTGTCTCTCTCTGTCCCTGTCTCTGTCTCTCTCTCCGTTTCAGCCTCTGTCGATGTCTCTGCCTCTGTCCCTCTCTCTCTCTCTCTTTCTCTGTCTCTATCTCTCTCTCTGTCTCTGTCTCTGTCTCTGTCTCTATCTCTCTCTCTGTCTCTGTCTCGGTCTGTGTCTCCGTTTCTGCCTCTGTCCCTGTCTCTGTCTCTGTCTCTGTCTCTGTCTGTGTCTCTGTCCATGTCTCTGTTCCTGTCTCTGTCTCGGTCTCTGTCTCTGTCTCTGTCTCTGTCTCTGTCTCTGTCTCTGTCTCTGTCTCTCTCTGTCCCTGTCTCTGTCTCTCTCTCCGTTTCAGCCTCTGTCGATGTTTCTGCCTCTGTCTCTCTCTCTCTGTCTCTGTCTCTGCCTCTGTCCCTGTCTCTGTCTCTGTCTCTGTCTCTGTCTCTGTCTCTGTCTCTGTCCCTGTCTCTGTCTCTGTCCCTGTCTTTGTCTCTGTCCCTGTCTCTGCCTCTGTCTCTGTCTCTGTTTGTGTCTCTGTCCATGTCTCTGTTCCTGTCTCTCTCTCTGTCTCTCTCTCTGTCTCTGTCTCTGTCTCTGTCTCTGTCTCTGTCTCTCTATGTCCCTGCCTCTGTCTCTCTCTCCGTTTCAGCCTCTGTCGATGTCTCTGCCTCTGTCTCTCTCTCTCTGTCTCCGTCTCTGTCTCTGTCCCTGCCACTGTCTCGGTCTCTGTCTCTGCCTCTATCTCTGTCCCTGTCTTTGTCTCTGTCCCTGTCTCTGTCTCTGTCTCTGTCTCTGTCTGTGTTTCTGCCCATGTCTCTGTTCCTGTCTCTGTCTCTGTCTCTGTCTCTGTCTCTGTCTCTGTCTCTGTCTCTGTCTCTGTCTCTGTCTCTGTCTCTGTCTCTCTCTCCGTTTCAGCCTCTGTCGATGTCTCTGCCTCTGTCCCTCTCTCTCTCTCTCTTTCTCTGTCTCTATCTCTCTCTCTGTCTCTGTCTCTGTCTCTGTCTCTATCTCTCTCTCTGTCTCTGTCTCGGTCTGTGTCTCCGTTTCTGCCTCTGTCCCTGTCTCTGTCTCTGTCTCTGTCTCTGTCTGTGTCTCTGTCCATGTCTCTGTTCCTGTCTCTGTCTCGGTCTCTGTCTCTGTCTCTGTCTCTGTCTCTGTCTCTGTCTCTGTCTCTGTCTCTCTCTGTCCCTGTCTCTGTCTCTCTCTCCGTTTCAGCCTCTGTCGATGTTTCTGCCTCTGTCTCTCTCTCTCTGTCTCTGTCTCTGCCTCTGTCCCTGTCTCTGTCTCTATCTCTGTCTCTGTCTCTGTCTCTGTCTCTGTCCCTGTCTCTGTCTCTGTCACTGTCTTTGTCTCTGTCCCTGTCTCTGCCTCTGTCTCTGTCTCTGTCTGTGTCTCTGTCCATGTCTCTGTTACTGTCTCTCTCTCTGTCTCTCTCTCTGTCTCTGTCTCTGTCTCTGTCTCTGTCTCTGTCTCTGTCTCTGTCTCTGTCTCTCTCTCCGTTTCAGCCTCTGTCGATGTCTCTGCCTCTGTCTCTCTCTCTCTGTCTCTGTCTCTGTCTCTGTCCCTGTCTCTGTCTCGGTCTCTGTCTCTGTCTCTATCTCTGTCCCTCTCTTTGTCTCTGTCCCTGTCTCTGTCTCTGTCTCTGTCTCTGTCTATGTATCTGTCTCTGTCTCTGTGTCTGTCTCTGTCTCTGTCTCTGTCCCTGTCTCTGTCTCTGTCTCTGTCTCTGTCTCTGTCTCTGTCCCTGTCTCTGTCTCTGTCTCTGTCTCTGTCCGTGTCTCTGCGTCTGTCTCGGTCTCTGTCTCTGTCCCTTGTCTCTGTCTCTGTATGTGTGTCCGTTCCTGTCCCTGTCTCTGTCTCTGTCTCTGCCTCTGTCTCTGTCTTCGTCTCTGTCCATGTCTCTGTCTCTGTCTCTGCCTGTGTCTCTGCCCATGTCTCTGTTCCCGTCTCTGTCTCTGTCCCTGTCTGTGTCTCTGTCTCTGTCTCTGTCTCTGTCTCTGTCTCTGTCTCTGTCTCTGTCTCTGTCTCTATCTCTGTCACTGTCTCTGTCACTGTCTCTGTCTCTGTCTCTGTATATGTCTCTGTCTCTGTCTCTGTCTCTGTCTCTGTCACTGTCTCTGTCTCTGTCTTTGTCTCTGTCTCTGTCTCTGTCTCTGTCTCTGTCTCTGTCTCTGTCTCTGTCTCTGTCTCTGTCTCTGTCTCTGTCTCTGTCTCTGTCTCTGTCTCTGTCTCTGTCTCTGTCTCTGTCTCTGTCTCTGTCTCTGTCTCTGTCTCTGTCTCTGTCTCTCTCTGTCCCTGTCTCTGTCTCTCTCTCCGTTTCAGCCTCTGTCGATGTCTCTGCCTCTGTCTCTCTCTCTCTGTCTCTGTCTCTGTCTCTATCTCTCTCTCTGTCTCTGTCTCTGTCTCTCTCTCTGTCTCTGTCTCTGTCTCTGTCTCTGTCTCTGTCTCTGTCTCTGTCTCTGTCTCTGTCTCTGTCTCTGTCTCTGTCTCTGTCTCTGTCTCTGTCTCTGTCTCTGTCTCTGTCTCTGTCTCTGTCTCTCTCTCTGTCTCTGTCTCTGTCTCTGTCCCTGTCTCTGTCTCTGTCTCTGTCTCTGTCTGTATCTCAGTCTCTGTCTCTGTCTCTGTCTCTGTCTCCGTCTCTGTCTCTGTCTCTGTCTCTGTCTCTGTCTCTGTCTCTGTCTCTGTCTCTGTGTCTGTCTCTGTCTCTGTCTCTGTCTCTGTCTCTGTCTCTGTCTCTGTCTCTGTCTCTGTCTCTGTCTCTGTCTCTGTCTCTGTCTCTGTCTCTGTCTCTGTCTCTGTCTATGTCTCTGTCTCTGTCTCTGACCCTGTCTCTGTCCCTGTCTCTGTCTCCGTCCGTGTCTCTGTCTCTGTCTCTGTCTCTGTATCTGTCTCTGTCTCTGTCTCTGTCTCTGTCTCTGTCCCTGTCTCTGTCCCTGTCTCTGTCTCTGTCCCTGTCTCCGTCTCTATCTCTGTCTCTGTATATGTCTCTGTCCGTGTCTCTGTCTCTGTCTCTGTCTCTGTCTCTGTCTCTGTCCCTGCCTCTGTCTCTGTCTCTGTCTCTGTCTCTGTTTCTGCCTCTGCCTCTGCATCTATCTTTGCCTCTCTGCCTGTCTCTCTCTCTGTCTGTGTCCCTTTCTTCGTGTCTCTGTCTCTGTCTCTGTCTGTGTCTCTGTCTCTGTCTCTGTCTCTGTCTCTGTCTCTGTGTCTTTGTCGCTGCCTCTGTGTCTCTGCCTCTGTCTCTATGTCTCGGAGTCTCTGTCTCCGCGTCTATGTCTCATTGTCTCTGCCTCTTTCTCTGTGTCTGTCTCTGTGTCTGCATCTGTCTCTGCCTCTGTCTCTGTCTCTGTGTCGCCTTCCTCTGTGTCTCTGTCTCTGTCTCTGTCTCTGTCCCTGTCTCTGTCTCTCTCTCCGTTTCAGCCTCTGTCGATGTCTCTGCCTCTGTCTCTGTCTCTGTCTCTATCTCTGTCTCTGTCTCTGTCTCTGTCTCTATCTCTCTCTCTGTCTCTGTCTCGGTCTGTCTCTCCGCTTCTGCCTCTGTCTTTGGCTCGGTCTCTGTCTTTGTCCCTGCCTCTGCCTCTGTCTCTGTCTCTGTCTCTGTCTCTGTCTCTATCTCTGTCTCTGTCTCTGTCTCTGTCTCTGTCTCTGTCTCTGTCTCTGTCTCTGTCTCTGTCTCTGTCTATGTCTCTGTCTCTGTCTCCGTCTCTGTCTCTCTCTGTCCCTGTCTCTGTCTCTCTCTCCGTTTCAGCCTCTGTCGATGTTTCTGCCTCTGTCTCTCTCTCTCTGTCTCTGTCTCTGCCTCTGTCCCTGTCTCTGTCTCTGTCTCTGTCTCTGTCTCTGTCTCTGTCTCTGTCTCTGTCTCTGTCCCTGTCTTTGTCTCTGTCCCTGTCTCTGTCTCTGTCTCTGTCTCTGTCTGTGTCTCTGTCCATGTCTCTGTTCCTGTCTCTGTCTCTGTCTCTCTGTCTCTGTCTCTGTCTCTGTCTCTGTCTCTGTCTCTGTCTCTGTCTCTGTCTCTGTCTCTGTCTCTGTCTCTGTCTCTGTCTCTGTCTCTGTCTCTGTCTCTGTCTTTCTATGTCCCTGTCTCTGTCTCTCTCTCCGTTTCAGCCTCTGTCGATGTCTCTGCCTCTGTCTCTCTCTCTCTGTCTCCGTCTCTGTCTCTGTCCCTGCCTCTGTCTCGGTCTCTGTCTCTGCCTCTATCTCTGTCCCTGTCTTTGTCTCTGTCCCTGTCTCTGTCTCTGTCTGTGTTTCTGCCCATGTCTCTGTTCCTGTCTCTGTCTCTGTCTCTGTCTCTGTCTCTGTCTCTGTCTCTGTCTCTGTCTCTGTCTCTGTCTCTGTCTCTGTCTCTGTCTCTGTCTCTGTCTCTGTCTCTGTCTCTGTCTCTGTCTCTCTCTGTCCCTGTCTCTGTCTCTCTTTCCGTTTCAGCCTCTGTCGATGTCTCTGCCTCTGTCCCTCTCTCTCTCTCTCTTTCTCTGTCTCTATCTCTCTCTCTGTCTCTGTCTCTGTCTCTGTCTCTATCTCTCTCTCTGTCTCTGTCTCTGTCTCTGTCTCTGTCTCTGTCTCTGTCTCTCTCTGTCCCTGTCTCTGTCTCTCTCTCCGTTTCAGCCTCTGTCGATGTCTCTGCCTCTGTCCCTCTCTCTCTCTCTCTTTCTCTGTCTCTATCTCTCTCTCTGTCTCTGTCCCTGTCTCTGTCTCTCTCTCCGTTTCAGCCTCTGTCGATGTCTCTGCCTCTGTCTCTCTCTCTCTGTCTCCGTCTCTGTCTCTGTCCCTGCCTCTGTCTCGGTCTCTGTCTCTGCCTCTATCTCTGTCCCTGTCTTTGTCTCTGTCCCTGTCTCTGTCTCTGTCTCTGTCTCTGTCTGTGTTTCTGCCCGTGTCTCTGTTCCTGTCTCTGTCTCTGTCTCTGTCTCTGTCTCTGTCTCTGTCTCTGTCTCTGTCTCTGTCTCTGTCTCTGTCTCTGTCTCTGTCTCTGTCTCTGTCTCTGTCTCTGTCTCTGTCTCTGTCTCTGTCTCTCTCTGTCCCTGTCTCTGTCTCTCTCTCCGTTTCAGCCTCTGTCGATGTCTCTGCCTCTGTCCCTCTCTCTCTCTCTCTTTCTCTGTCTCTATCTCTCTCTCTGTCTCTGTCTCTGTCTCTGTCTCTATCTCTCTCTCTGTCTCTGTCTCGGTCTGTGTCTCCGTTTCTGCCTCTGTCCCTGTCTCTGTCTCTGTCTCTGTCTCTGTCTGTGTCTCTGTCCATGTCTCTGTTCCTGTCTCTGTCTCGGTCTCTGTCTCTGTCTCTGTCTCTGTCTCTGTCTCTGTCTCTGTCTCTGTCTCTCTCTGTCCCTGTCTCTGTTCCTGTCTCTGTCTCTGTCTCTGTCTCTGTCTTCGTCTCTGTCCATGTCTCTGTCTCTGTCTCTGCCTGTGTCTCTGTCCATGTCTCTGTTCCCGTCTCTGTCTCTGTCCCTGTCTGTGTCTCTGTCTCTGTCTCTGTCTCTGTCTCTGTCTCTGTCTCTGTCTCTGTCTCTGTCTCTGTCACTGTCTCTGTCACTGTCTCTGTCTCTGCCTCTGTCTCTGTCTCTGTCTCTGTCTCTGTCTCTGTCTCTGTCTCTGTCTCTGTCTCTCTCTCTGTCTCTGTCTCTGTCTCTGTCTCTGTCTATGTCTCTGTCTCTGTCTCTGTCTCTGTCTCTGTCTCTGTCTCTGTGTCTTTGTCGCTGCCTCTGTGTCTCTGCCTCTGTCTCTATGTCTCGGAGTCTCTGTCTCCGCGTCTATGTCTCATTGTCTCTACCTCTGTCTCTGTGTCTGTCTATGTGTCTGCATCTGTCTCTGCCTCTGTCTCTGTCTCTGTGTCGCCTTCCTCTGTGTCTCTGTCTCTGTCTCTGTCTCTGTCTCTGTCTCTGTCTCTGTCTCTGTCTCTCTCTGTCCCTGTCTCTGTCTCTCTCTCCGTTTCAGCCTCTGTCGATGTCTCTGCCTCTGTCTCTGTCTCTGTCTCTACCTCTCTCTCTGTCTCTGTCTCTGTCTCTATCTCTCTCTATGTCTCTGTCTCGGTCTGTCTCTCCGTTTCTGCCTCTGCCTCTGTCTCTGTCTCTGTCTCTGTCTCTGTCTCTGTCTCTGTCTCTGTCTCTGTCTATGTCTCTGTCTCTGTCTCTGACCCTGTCTCTGTCCCTGTCTCTGTCTCCGTCCGTGTCTCTGTCTCTGTCTCTGTCTCTGTATCTGTCTCTGTCTCTGTCTCTGTCTCTGTCTCTGTCCCTGTCTCTGTCCCTGTCTCTGTCTCTGTCCCTGTCTCCGTCTCTATCTCTGTCTCTGTATATGTCTCTGTCCGTGTCTCTGTCTCTGTCTCTGTCTCTGTCTCTGTCTCTGTCTCTGTCCCTGCCTCTGTCTCTGTCTCTGTCTCTGTCTCTGTTTCTGCCTCTGCCTCTGCATCTATCTTTGCCTCTCTGCCTGTCTCTCTCTCTGTCTGTGTCCCTTTCTTCGTGTCTCTGTCTCTGTCTCTGTTTCTGCCTCTGCCTCTGCATCTATCTTTGCCTCTCTGCCTGTCTCTCTCTCTGTCTGTGTCCCTTTCTTCGTGTCTCTGTCTCTGTCTCTGTCTGTGTCTCTGTCTCTGTCTCTGTCTCTGTCTCTGTCTCTGTCTCTGTGTCTTTGTCGCTGCCTCTGTGTCTCTGCCTCTGTCTCTATGTCTCGGAGTCTCTGTCTCCGCGTCTATGTCTCATTGTCTCTGCCTCTGTCTCTGTGTCTGTCTCTGTGTCTGCATCTGTCTCTGCCTCTGTCTCTGTCTCTGTGTCGCCTTCGTCTGTGTCTCTGTCTCTGTCTCTGTCTCTGTCTCTGTCTCTGTCTCTGTCTCTGTCCCTGTCTCTGTCTCTCTCTCCGTTTCAGCCTCTGTCGATGTTTCTGCCTCTGTCTCTCTCTCTCTCTGTCTCTGTCTCTGCCTCTGTCCCTGTCTCTGACTCTGTCTCTGTCTCTGTCTCTGTCTCTGTCTCTGTCTCTGTCTCTGTCCCTGTCTTTGTCTCTGTCCCTGTCTCTGTCTCTGTCTCTGTCTCTGTCTGTGTCTCTGTCCATGTCTCTGTTCCTGTCTCTGTCTCTGTCTCTCTGTCTCTGTCTCTGTCTCTGTCTCTGTCTCTGTCTCTGTCTCTGTCTCTGTCTCTGTCTCTGTCTCTGTCTCTGTCTCTGTCTCTGTCTCTGTCTCTGTCTCTGTCTCTGTCTCTGTCTCTGTCTCTGTCTCTGTCTCTGTCTCTGTCTCTGTCTCTCTCTGTCCCTGTCTCTGTCTCTCTCTCCGTTTCAGCCTCTGTCGATGTCTCTGCCTCTGTCTCTCTCTCTCTGTCTCTGTCTCTGTCTCTGTCTCTGTCTCTGTCTCTGTCTCTGTCTCTGTCTCTGTCTCTGTCTCTGTCTCTGTCTCTGTCTCTGTCTCTGTCTCTGTCTCTGTCTCTGTCTCTGTCTCTGTCTCTGTCTCTGTCTCTGTCTCTCTCTGTCCCTGTCTCTGTCTCTCTCTCCGTTTCAGCCTCTGTCGATGTCTCTGCCTCTGTCTCTCTCTCTCTGTCTCTGTCTCTGTCTCTGTCTCTGTCTCTGTCTCTGTCTCTGTCTCTGCCTCTATCTCTGTCCCTGTCTTTGTCTCTGTCCCTGTCTCTGTCTCTGTCTCTGTCTCTGTCTGTGTCTCTGTCCATGTCTCTGTTCCTGTCTCTGTCTCTGTCTCTCTGTCTCTGTCTCTGTCTCTGTCTCTGTCTCTGTCTCTGTCTCTGTCTCTGTCTCTGTCTCTGTCTCTGTCTCTGTCTCTGTCTCTGTCTCTGTCTCTGTCTCTGTCTCTGTCTCTGTCTCTGTCTCTGTCTCTGTCTCTGTCTCTCTCTGTCCCTGTCTCTGTCTCTCTCTCCGTTTCAGCCTCTGTCGATGTCTCTGCCTCTGTCTCTCTCTCTCTGTCTCCGTCTCTGTCTCTGTCCCTGCCTCTGTCTCGGTCTCTGTCTCTGCCTCTATCTCTGTCCCTGTCTTTGTCTCTGTCCCTGTCTCTGTCTCTGTCTCTGTCTCTGTCTGTGTTTCTGCCCGTGTCTCTGTTCCTGTCTCTGTCTCTGTCTCTGTCTCTGTCTCTGTCTCTGTCTCTGTCTCTGTCTCTGTCTCTGTCTCTGTCTCTGTCTCTGTCTCTGTCTCTGTCTCTGTCTCTGTCTCTGTCTCTGTCTCTGTCTCTGTCTCTCTCTGTCCCTGTCTCTGTCTCTCTCTCCGTTTCAGCCTCTGTCGATGTCTCTGCCTCTGTCCCTCTCTCTCTCTCTCTTTCTCTGTCTCTATCTCTCTCTCTGTCTCTGTCTCTGTCTCTGTCTCTATCTCTCTCTCTGTCTCTGTCTCGGTCTGTGTCTCCGTTTCTGCCTCTGTCCCTGTCTCTGTCTCTGTCTCTGTCTCTGTCTGTGTCTCTGTCCATGTCTCTGTTCCTGTCTCTGTCTCGGTCTCTGTCTCTGTCTCTGTCTCTGTCTCTGTCTCTGTCTCTGTCTCTGTCTCTCTCTGTCCCTGTCTCTGTCTCTCTCTCCGTTTCAGCCTCTGTCGATGTTTCTGCCTCTGTCTCTCTCTCTCTGTCTCTGTCTCTGCCTCTGTCCCTGTCTCTGTCTCTGTCTCTGTCTCTGTCTCTGTCTCTGTCTCTGTCCCTGTCTCTGTCTCTGTCCCTGTCTTTGTCTCTGTCCCTGTCTCTGCCTCTGTCTCTGTCTCTGTTTGTGTCTCTGTCCATGTCTCTGTTCCTGTCTCTCTCTCTGTCTCTCTCTCTGTCTCTGTCTCTGTCTCTGTCTCTGTCTCTGTCTCTCTATGTCCCTGCCTCTGTCTCTCTCTCCGTTTCAGCCTCTGTCGATGTCTCTGCCTCTGTCTCTCTCTCTCTGTCTCCGTCTCTGTCTCTGTCCCTGCCTCTGTCTCGGTCTCTGTCTCTGCCTCTATCTCTGTCCCTGTCTTTGTCTCTGTCCCTGTCTCTGTCTCTGTCTCTGTCTCTGTCTATGTATCTGTCTCTGTCTCTGTGTCTGTCTCTGTCTCTGTCTCTGTCCCTGTCTCTGTCTCTGTCTCTGTCTCTGTCTCTGTCTCTGTCTCTGTCCCTGTCTCTGTCTCTGTCTCTGTCTCTGTCCGTGTCTCTGCGTCTGTCTCGGTCTCTGTCTCTGTCCCTTGTCTCTGTCTCTGTATGTGTGTCCGTTCCTGTCCCTGTCTCTGTCTCTGTCTCTGCCTCTGTCTGTGTCTCCGTCTCTGTCTTTGTCTCTGTCTCTGTCTCTGTCTCTGTCTCTGTCTCTCTCTCTGTCTCTGTCTCTGTCTCTGTCTCTGCCTCTGTCTCTGTCTCTGTCTCTGTCTCTGTCTCTGTCTCTCTCTGTCCCTGTCTCTGTTCCTGTCTCTGTCTCTGTCTCTGTCTCTGTCTTCGTCTCTGTCCATGTCTCTGTCTCTGTCTCTGCCTGTGTCTCTGTCCATGTCTCTGTTCCCGTCTCTGTCTCTGTCCCTGTCTGTGTCTCTGTCTCTGTCTCTGTCTCTGTCTCTGTCTCTGTCTCTGTCTCTGTCTCTGTCTCTGTCACTGTCTCTGTCACTGTCTCTGTCTCTGCCTCTGTCTCTGTCTCTGTCTCTGTCTCTGTCTCTGTCTCTGTCTCTGTCTCTGTCTCTCTCTCTGTCTCTGTCTCTGTCTCTGTCTCTGTCTATGTCTCTGTCTCTGTCTCTGTCTCTGTCTCTGTCTCTGTCTCTGTGTCTTTGTCGCTGCCTCTGTGTCTCTGCCTCTGTCTCTATGTCTCGGAGTCTCTGTCACCGCGTCTATGTCTCATTGTCTCTACCTCTGTCTCTGTGTCTGTCTATGTGTCTGCATCTGTCTCTGCCTCTGTCTCTGTCTCTGTGTCGCCTTCCTCTGTGTCTCTGTCTCTGTCTCTGTCTCTGTCTCTGTCTCTGTCTCTGTCTCTGTCTCTCTCTGTCCCTGTCTCTGTCTCTCTCTCCGTTTCAGCCTCTGTCGATGTCTCTGCCTCTGTCTCTGTCTCTGTCTCTACCTCTCTCTCTGTCTCTGTCTCTGTCTCTATCTCTCTCTATGTCTCTGTCTCGGTCTGTCTCTCCGTTTCTGCCTCTGTCTCTGTCTCTGTCTCTGTCTCTGTCTCTGTCTCTGTCTCTGTCTCTGTCTCTGTCTCTGTCTCTGTCTCTGTCTATGTCTCTGTCTCTGTCTCTGACCCTGTCTCTGTCCCTGTCTCTGTCTCCGTCCGTGTCTCTGTCTCTGTCTCTGTCTCTGTATCTGTCTCTGTCTCTGTCTCTGTCTCTGTCTCTGTCCCTGTCTCTGTCCCTGTCTCTGTCTCTGTCCCTGTCTCCGTCTCTATCTCTGTCTCTGTATATGTCTCTGTCCGTGTCTCTGTCTCTGTCTCTGTCTCTGTCTCTGTCTCTGTCTCTGTCCCTGCCTCTGTCTCTGTCTCTGTCTCTGTCTCTGTTTCTGCCTCTGCCTCTGCATCTATCTTTGCCTCTCTGCCTGTCTCTCTCTCTGTCTGTGTCCCTTTCTTCGTGTCTCTGTCTCTGTCTCTGTTTCTGCCTCTGCCTCTGCATCTATCTTTGCCTCTCTGCCTGTCTCTCTCTCTGTCTGTGTCCCTTTCTTCGTGTCTCTGTCTCTGTCTCTGTCTGTGTCTCTGTCTCTGTCTCTGTCTCTGTCTCTGTCTCTGTCTCTGTGTCTTTGTCGCTGCCTCTGTGTCTCTGCCTCTGTCTCTATGTCTCGGAGTCTCTGTCTCCGCGTCTATGTCTCATTGTCTCTGCCTCTGTCTCTGTGTCTGTCTCTGTGTCTGCATCTGTCTCTGCCTCTGTCTCTGTCTCTGTGTCGCCTTCGTCTGTGTCTCTGTCTCTGTCTCTGTCTCTGTCTCTGTCTCTGTCCCTGTCTCTGTCTCTCTCTCCGTTTCAGCCTCTGTCGATGTTTCTGCCTCTGTCTCTCTCTCTCTGTCTCTGTCTCTGCCTCTGTCCCTGTCTCTGACTCTGTCTCTGTCTCTGTCTCTGTCTCTGTCTCTGTCTCTGTCTCTGTCCCTGTCTTTGTCTCTGTCCCTGTCTCTGTCTCTGTCTCTGTCTCTGTCTGTGTCTCTGTCCATGTCTCTGTTCCTGTCTCTGTCTCTGTCTCTCTGTCTCTGTCTCTGTCTCTGTCTCTGTCTCTGTCTCTGTCTCTGTCTCTGTCTCTGTCTCTGTCTCTGTCTCTGTCTCTGTCTCTGTCTCTGTCTCTGTCTCTGTCTCTGTCTCTGTCTCTGTCTCTGTCTCTGTCTCTGTCTCTGTCTCTGTCTCTCTCTGTCCCTGTCTCTGTCTCTCTCTCCGTTTCAGCCTCTGTCGATGTCTCTGCCTCTGTCTCTCTCTCTCTGTCTCTGTCTCTGTCTCTGTCTCTGTCTCTGTCTCTGTCTCTGTCTCTGTCTCTGTCTCTGTCTCTGTCTCTGTCTGTGTTTCTGCCCATGTCTCTGTTCCTGTCTCTGTCTCTGTCTCTGTCTCTGTCTCTGTCTCTGTCTCTGTCTCTGTCTCTGTCTCTGTCTCTGTCTCTGTCTCTGTCTCTGTCTCTGTCTCTGTCTCTGTCTCTGTCTCTGTCTCTCTCTGTCCCTGTCTCTGTCTCTCTCTCCGTTTCAGCCTCTGTCGATGTCTCTGCCTCTGTCCCTCTCTCTCTCTCTCTTTCTCTGTCTCTATCTCTCTCTCTGTCTCTGTCTCTGTCTCTGTCTCTATCTCTCTCTCTGTCTCTGTCTCGGTCTGTGTCTCCGTTTCTGCCTCTGTCCCTGTCTCTGTCTCTGTCTCTGTCTCTGTCTGTGTCTCTGTCCATGTCTCTGTTCCTGTCTCTGTCTCTGTCTCTGTCTCTGTCTCTGTCTCTGTCTCTGTCTCTGTCTCTGTCTCTGTCTCTCTCTGTCCCTGTCTCTGTCTCTCTCTCCGTTTCAGCCTCTGTCGATGTTTCTGCCTCTGTCTCTCTCTCTCTGTCTCTGTCTCTGCCTCTGTCCCTGTCTCTGTCTCTGTCTCTGTCTCTGTCTCTGTCTCTGTCTCTGTCCCTGTCTCTGTCTCTGTCCCTGTCTTTGTCTCTGTCCCTGTCTCTGCCTCTGTCTCTGTCTCTGTTTGTGTCTCTGTCCATGTCTCTGTTCCTGTCTCTCTCTCTGTCTCTCTCTCTGTCTCTGTCTCTGTCTCTGTCTCTGTCTCTGTCTCTCTATGTCCCTGCCTCTGTCTCTCTCTCCGTTTCAGCCTCTGTCGATGTCTCTGCCTCTGTCTCTCTCTCTCTGTCTCCGTCTCTGTCTCTGTCCCTGCCACTGTCTCGGTCTCTGTCTCTGCCTCTATCTCTGTCCCTGTCTTTGTCTCTGTCCCTGTCTCTGTCTCTGTCTCTGTCTCTGTCTGTGTTTCTGCCCATGTCTCTGTTCCTGTCTCTGTCTCTGTCTCTGTCTCTGTCTCTGTCTCTGTCTCTGTCTCTGTCTCTGTCTCTGTCTCTGTCTCTGTCTCTGTCTCTGTCTCTCTCTCCGTTTCAGCCTCTGTCGATGTCTCTGCCTCTGTCCCTCTCTCTCTCTCTCTTTCTCTGTCTCTATCTCTCTCTCTGTCTCTGTCTCTGTCTCTGTCTCTATCTCTCTCTCTGTCTCTGTCTCGGTCTGTGTCTCCGTTTCTGCCTCTGTCCCTGTCTCTGTCTCTGTCTCTGTCTCTGTCTGTGTCTCTGTCCATGTCTCTGTTCCTGTCTCTGTCTCGGTCTCTGTCTCTGTCTCTGTCTCTGTCTCTGTCTCTGTCTCTGTCTCTGTCTCTCTCTGTCCCTGTCTCTGTCTCTCTCTCCGTTTCAGCCTCTGTCGATGTTTCTGCCTCTGTCTCTCTCTCTCTGTCTCTGTCTCTGCCTCTGTCCCTGTCTCTGTCTCTATCTCTGTCTCTGTCTCTGTCTCTGTCTCTGTCCCTGTCTCTGTCTCTGTCACTGTCTTTGTCTCTGTCCCTGTCTCTGCCTCTGTCTCTGTCTCTGTCTGTGTCTCTGTCCATGTCTCTGTTACTGTCTCTCTCTCTGTCTCTCTCTCTGTCTCTGTCTCTGTCTCTGTCTCTGTCTCTGTCTCTGTCTCTCTCTCCGTTTCAGCCTCTGTCGATGTCTCTGCCTCTGTCTCTCTCTCTCTGTCTCTGTCTCTGTCTCTGTCCCTGTCTCTGTCTCGGTCTCTGTCTCTGTCTCTATCTCTGTCCCTCTCTTTGTCTCTGTCCCTGTCTCTGTCTCTGTCTCTGTCTCTGTCTATGTATCTGTCTCTGTCTCTGTGTCTGTCTCTGTCTCTGTCTCTGTCCCTGTCTCTGTCTCTGTCTCTGTCTCTGTCTCTGTCTCTGTCCCTGTCTCTGTCTCTGTCTCTGTCTCTGTCCGTGTCTCTGCGTCTGTCTCGGTCTCTGTCTCTGTCCCTTGTCTCTGTCTCTGTATGTGTGTCCGTTCCTGTCCCTGTCTCTGTCTCTGTCTCTGCCTCTGTCTCTGTCTTCGTCTCTGTCCATGTCTCTGTCTCTGTCTCTGCCTGTGTCTCTGCCCATGTCTCTGTTCCCGTCTCTGTCTCTGTCCCTGTCTGTGTCTCTGTCTCTGTCTCTGTCTCTGTCTCTGTCTCTGTCTCTGTCTCTGTCTCTGTCTCTGTCTCTGTCACTGTCTCTGTCACTGTCTCTGTCTCTGTCTCTGTATATGTCTCTGTCTCTGTCTCTGTCTCTGTCTCTGTCACTGTCTCTGTCTCTGTCTTTGTCTCTGTCTCTGTCTCTGTCTCTGTCTCTGTCTCTGTCTCTGTCTCTGTCTCTGTCTCTGTCTCTGTCTCTGTCTCTGTCTCTGTCTCTGTCTCTGTCTCTGTCTCTGTCTCTGTCTCTGTCTCTGTCTCTGTCTCTGTCTCTGTCTCTGTCTCTGTCTCTCTCTGTCCCTGTCTCTGTCTCTCTCTCCGTTTCAGCCTCTGTCGATGTCTCTGCCTCTGTCTCTCTCTCTCTGTCTCTGTCTCTGTCTCTATCTCTCTCTCTGTCTCTGTCTCTGTCTCTCTCTCTGTCTCTGTCTCTGTCTCTGTCTCTGTCTCTGTCTCTGTCTCTGTCTCTGTCTCTGTCTCTGTCTCTGTCTCTGTCTCTGTCTCTGTCTCTGTCTCTGTCTCTGTCTCTGTCTCTCTCTCTGTCTCTGTCTCTGTCTCTGTCCCTGTCTCTGTCTCTGTCTCTGTCTCTGTCTGTATCTCAGTCTCTGTCTCTGTCTCTGTCTCTGTCTCCGTCTCTGTCTCTGTCTCTGTCTCTGTCTCTGTCTCTGTCTCTGTCTCTGTCTCTGTGTCTGTCTCTGTCTCTGTCTCTGTCTCTGTCTCTGTCTCTGTCTCTGTCTCTGTCTCTGTCTCTGTCTCTGTCTCTGTCTCTGTCTCTGTCTCTGTCTCTGTCTCTGTCTCTGTCTCTGTCTCTGTCTCTGTCTATGTCTCTGTCTCTGTCTCTGACCCTGTCTCTGTCCCTGTCTCTGTCTCCGTCCGTGTCTCTGTCTCTGTCTCTGTCTCTGTATCTGTCTCTGTCTCTGTCTCTGTCTCTGTCTCTGTCCCTGTCTCTGTCCCTGTCTCTGTCTCTGTCCCTGTCTCCGTCTCTATCTCTGTCTCTGTATATGTCTCTGTCCGTGTCTCTGTCTCTGTCTCTGTCTCTGTCTCTGTCTCTGTCCCTGCCTCTGTCTCTGTCTCTGTCTCTGTCTCTGTTTCTGCCTCTGCCTCTGCATCTATCTTTGCCTCTCTGCCTGTCTCTCTCTCTGTCTGTGTCCCTTTCTTCGTGTCTCTGTCTCTGTCTCTGTCTGTGTCTCTGTCTCTGTCTCTGTCTCTGTCTCTGTCTCTGTGTCTTTGTCGCTGCCTCTGTGTCTCTGCCTCTGTCTCTATGTCTCGGAGTCTCTGTCTCCGCGTCTATGTCTCATTGTCTCTGCCTCTTTCTCTGTGTCTGTCTCTGTGTCTGCATCTGTCTCTGCCTCTGTCTCTGTCTCTGTGTCGCCTTCCTCTGTGTCTCTGTCTCTGTCTCTGTCTCTGTCCCTGTCTCTGTCTCTCTCTCCGTTTCAGCCTCTGTCGATGTCTCTGCCTCTGTCTCTGTCTCTGTCTCTATCTCTGTCTCTGTCTCTGTCTCTGTCTCTATCTCTCTCTCTGTCTCTGTCTCGGTCTGTCTCTCCGCTTCTGCCTCTGTCTTTGGCTCGGTCTCTGTCTTTGTCCCTGCCTCTGCCTCTGTCTCTGTCTCTGTCTCTGTCTCTGTCTCTATCTCTGTCTCTGTCTCTGTCTCTGTCTCTGTCTCTGTCTCTGTCTCTGTCTCTGTCTCTGTCTCTGTCTATGTCTCTGTCTCTGTCTCCGTCTCTGTCTCTCTCTGTCCCTGTCTCTGTCTCTCTCTCCGTTTCAGCCTCTGTCGATGTTTCTGCCTCTGTCTCTCTCTCTCTGTCTCTGTCTCTGCCTCTGTCCCTGTCTCTGTCTCTGTCTCTGTCTCTGTCTCTGTCTCTGTCTCTGTCTCTGTCTCTGTCCCTGTCTTTGTCTCTGTCCCTGTCTCTGTCTCTGTCTCTGTCTCTGTCTGTGTCTCTGTCCATGTCTCTGTTCCTGTCTCTGTCTCTGTCTCTCTGTCTCTGTCTCTGTCTCTGTCTCTGTCTCTGTCTCTGTCTCTGTCTCTGTCTCTGTCTCTGTCTCTGTCTCTGTCTCTGTCTCTGTCTCTGTCTCTGTCTTTCTATGTCCCTGTCTCTGTCTCTCTCTCCGTTTCAGCCTCTGTCGATGTCTCTGCCTCTGTCTCTCTCTCTCTGTCTCCGTCTCTGTCTCTGTCCCTGCCTCTGTCTCGGTCTCTGTCTCTGCCTCTATCTCTGTCCCTGTCTTTGTCTCTGTCCCTGTCTCTGTCTCTGTCTGTGTTTCTGCCCATGTCTCTGTTCCTGTCTCTGTCTCTGTCTCTGTCTCTGTCTCTGTCTCTGTCTCTGTCTCTGTCTCTGTCTCTGTCTCTGTCTCTGTCTCTGTCTCTGTCTCTGTCTCTGTCTCTGTCTCTGTCTCTGTCTCTCTCTGTCCCTGTCTCTGTCTCTCTTTCCGTTTCAGCCTCTGTCGATGTCTCTGCCTCTGTCCCTCTCTCTCTCTCTCTTTCTCTGTCTCTATCTCTCTCTCTGTCTCTGTCTCTGTCTCTGTCTCTATCTCTCTCTCTGTCTCTGTCTCGGTCTGTGTCTCCGTTTCTGCCTCTGTCCCTGTCTCTGTCTCTGTCTCTGTCTCTGTCTGTGTCTCTGTCCATGTCTCTGTTCCTGTCTCTGTCTCGGTCTCTGTCTCTGTCTCTGTCTCTGTCTCTGTCTCTGTCTCTGTCTCTGTCTCTCTCTGTCCCTGTCTCTGTCTCTCTCTCCGTTTCAGCCTCTGTCGATGTTTCTGCCTCTGTCTCTCTCTCTCTGTCTCTGTCTCTGCCTCTGTCCCTGTCTCTGTCTCTGTCTCTGTCTCTGTCTCTGTCTCTGTCTCTGCCTCTGTCCCTGTCTCTGTCTCTGTCCCTGTCTTTGTCTCTGTCCCTGTCTCTGCCTCTGTCTCTGTCTCTGTCTGTGTCTCTGTCCATGTCTCTGTTCCTGTCTCTCTCTCTGTCTCTCTCTCTGTCTCTGTCTCTGTCTCTGTCTCTGTCTCTGTCTCTGTCTCTCTATGTCCCTGTCTCTGTCTCTCTCTCCGTTTCAGCCTCTGTCGATGTCTCTGCCTCTGTCTCTCTCTCTCTGTCTCCGTCTCTGTCTCTGTCCCTGCCTCTGTCTCGGTCACTGTCTCTGCCTCTATCTCTGTCCCTGTCTTTGTCTCTGTCCCTGTCTCTGTCTCTGTCTCTGTCTCTGTCTGTGTTTCTGCCCATGTCTCTGTTCCTGTCTCTGTCTCTGTCTCTGTCTCTGTCTCTGTCTCTGTCTCTGTCTCTGTCTCTGTCTCTGTCTCTGTCTCTGTCTCTGTCTCTGTCTCTGTCTCTGTCTCTGTCTCTGTCTCTGTCTCTCTCTGTCCCTGTCTCTGTCTCTCTCTCCGTTTCAGCCTCTGTCGATGTCTCTGCCTCTGTCCCTCTCTCTCTCTCTCTTTCTCTGTCTCTATCTCTCTCTCTGTCTCTGTCTCTGTCTCTGTCTCTATCTCTCTCTCTGTCTCTGTCTCGGTCTGTGTCTCCGTTTCTGCCTCTGTCCCTGTCTCTGTCTCTGTCTCTGTCTCTGTCTGTGTCTCTGTCCATGTCTCTGCTCCTGTCTCTGTCTCGGTCTCTGTCTCTGTCTCTGTCTCTGTCTCTGTCTCTGTCTCTGTCTCTCTCTGTCCCTGTCTCTGTCTCTCTCTCCGTTTCAGCCTCTGTCGATGTTTCTGCCTCTGTCTCTCTCTCTCTGTCTCTGTCTCTGCCTCTGTCCCTGTCTCTGTCTCTGTCTCTGTCTCTGTCTCTGTCTCTGTCTCTGTCTCTGTCCCTGTCTCTGTCTCTGTCCCTGTCTTTGTCTCTGTCCCTGTCTCTGCCTCTGTCTCTGTCTCTGTCTGTGTCTCTGTCCATGTCTCTGTTCCTGTCTCTCTCTCTGTCTCTCTCTCTGTCCCTGTCTCTGTCTCTGTCTCTGTCTCTGTCTCTGTCTCTGTCTCTGTCTCTGTCTCTCTCTCCGTTTCAGCCTCTGTCGATGTCTCTGCCTCTGTCTCTCTCTCTCTGTCTCTGTCTCTGTCTCTGTCCCTGTCTCTGTCTCGGTCTCTGTCTCTGTCTCTATCTCTGTCCCTCTCTTTGTCTCTGTCCCTGTCTCTGTCTCTGTCTCTGTCTCTGTCTATGTATCTGTCTCTGTCTCTGTGTCTGTCTCTGTCTCTGTCTCTGTCCCTGTCTCTGTCTCTGTCTCTGTCTCTGTCTCTGTCTCTGTCTCTGTCCCTGTCTCTGTCTCTGTCTCTGTCTCTGTCCGTGTCTCTGCGTCTGTCTCGGTCTCTGTCTCTGTCCCTTGTCTCTGTCTCTGTATGTGTGTCCGTTCCTGTCCCTGTCTCTGTCTCTGTCTCTGCCTCTGTCTGTGTCTCCGTCTCTGTCTTTGTCTCTGTCTCTGTCTCTGTCTCTGTCTCTGTCTCTGTCTCTCTCTCTGTCTCTGTCTCTGTCTCTGTCTCTGTCTCTGTCTCTGTCTCTGTCTCTGTCTCTGTCTCTGTCTCTCTCTGTCCCTGTCTCTGTTCCTGTCTCTGTCTCTGTCTCTGTCTCTGTCTTCGTCTCTGTCCATGTCTCTGTCTCTGTCTCTGCCTGTGTCTCTGTCCATGTCTCTGTTCCCGTCTCTGTCTCTGTCCCTGTCTGTGTCTCTGTCTCTGTCTCTGTCTCTGTCTCTGTCTCTGTCTCTGTCTCTGTCTCTGTCTCTGTCACTGTCTCTGTCACTGTCTCTGTCTCTGCCTCTGTCTCTGTCTCTGTCTCTGTCTCTGTCTCTGTCTCTGTCTCTGTCTCTGTCTCTGTCTCTGTCTCTCTCTCTGTCTCTGTCTCTGTCTCTGTCTCTGTCTATGTCTCTGTCTCTGTCTCTGTCTCTGTCTCTGTCTCTGTCTCTGTGTCTTTGTCGCTGCCTCTGTGTCTCTGCCTCTGTCTCTATGTCTCGGAGTCTCTGTCTCCGCGTCTATGTCTCATTGTCTCTACCTCTGTCTCTGTGTCTGTCTATGTGTCTGCATCTGTCTCTGCCTCTGTCTCTGTCTCTGTGTCGCCTTCCTCTGTGTCTCTGTCTCTGTCTCTGTCTCTGTCTCTGTCTCTGTCTCTGTCTCTGTCTCTCTCTGTCCCTGTCTCTGTCTCTCTCTCCGTTTCAGCCTCTGTCGATGTCTCTGCCTCTGTCTCTGTCTCTGTCTCTACCTCTCTCTCTGTCTCTGTCTCTGTCTCTATCTCTCTCTATGTCTCTGTCTCGGTCTGTCTCTCCGTTTCTGCCTCTGTCTCTGTCTCTGTCTCTGTCTCTGTCTCTGTCTCTGTCTCTGTCTCTGTCTCTGTCTCTGTCTCTGTCTCTGTCTATGTCTCTGTCTCTGTCTCTGACCCTGTCTCTGTCCCTGTCTCTGTCTCCGTCCGTGTCTCTGTCTCTGTCTCTGTCTCTGTATCTGTCTCTGTCTCTGTCTCTGTCTCTGTCTCTGTCCCTGTCTCTGTCCCTGTCTCTGTCTCTGTCCCTGTCTCCGTCTCTATCTCTGTCTCTGTATATGTCTCTGTCCGTGTCTCTGTCTCTGTCTCTGTCTCTGTCTCTGTCTCTGTCTCTGTCTCTGTCCCTGCCTCTGTCTCTGTCTCTGTCTCTGTCTCTGTTTCTGCCTCTGCCTCTGCATCTATCTTTGCCTCTCTGCCTGTCTCTCTCTCTGTCTGTGTCCCTTTCTTCGTGTCTCTGTCTCTGTCTCTGTCTGTGTCTCTGTCTCTGTCTCTGTCTCTGTCTCTGTCTCTGTTTCTTTGTCGCTGCCTCTGTGTCTCTGCCTCTGTCTCTATGTCTCGGAGTCTCTGTCTCCGCGTCTATGTCTCATTGTCTCTGCCTCTGTCTCTGTGTCTGTCTCTGTGTCTGCATCTGTCTCTGCCTCTGTCTCTGTCTCTGTGTCGCCTTCCTCTGTGTCTCTGTCTCTGTCTCTGTCTCTGTCCCTGTCTCTGTCTCTCTCTCCGTTTCAGCCTCTGTCGATGTCTCTGCCTCTGTCTCTGTCTCTGTCTCTATCTCTGTCTCTGTCTCTGTCTCTGTCTCTATCTCTCTCTCTGTCTCTCCGTTTCTGCCTCTGTCTCTGGCTCGGTCTCTGTCTTTGTCCCTGCCTCTGCCTCTGTCTCTGTCTCTGCCTCTGTCTCTGTCTCTATCTCTGTCTCTGTCTCTGTCTCTGTCTCTGTCTCTGTCTCTGTCTCTGTTTCTGCCTCTGCCTCTGCATCTATCTTTGCCTCTCTGCCTGTCTCTGTCTCTGTCTGTGTCCCTTTCTTCGTGTCTCTGTCTCTGTCTGTGTCTCTGTCCATGTCTCTGCTCCTGTCTCTGTCTCTGTCTCTGTCTCTGTCTCTGTCTCTGTCTCTGTCTCTGTCTCTGTCTCTGTCTCTGTCTCTGTCTCTGTCTCTGTCTCTGTCTGTATCTCAGTCTCTGTCTCTGTCTCTGTCTCTGTCTCCGTCTCTGTCTCTGTCTCTGTCTCTGTCTCTGTCTCTGTCTCTGTCTCTGTCTCTGTCTCTGTCTCTGTGTCTGTCTCTGTCTCTGTCTCTGTCTCTGTCTCTGTCTCTGTCTCTGTCTCTGTCTCTGTCTCTGTCTCTGTCTCTGTCTCTGTCTCTGTCTCTGTCTCTGTCTATGTCTCTGTCTCTGTCTCTGACCCTGTCTCTGTCCCTGTCTCTGTCTCCGTCCGTGTCTCTGTCTCTGTCTCTGTCTCTGTATCTGTCTCTGTCTCTGTCTCTGTCTCTGTCTCTGTCTCTGTCCCTGTCTCTGTCCCTGTCTCTGTCTCTGTCCCTGTCTCCGTCTCTGTCTCTGTCTCTGTATATGTCTCTGTCCGTGTCTCTGTCTCTGTCTCTGTCTCTGTCTCTGTCTCTGTCCCTGCCTCTGTCTCTGTCTCTGTCTCTGTCTCTGTTTCTGCCTCTGCCTCTGCATCTATCTTTGCCTCTCTGCCTGTCTCTCTCTCTGTCTGTGTCCCTTTCTTCGTGTCTCTGTCTCTGTCTCTGTCTGTGTCTCTGTCTCTGTCTCTGTCTCTGTCTCTGTCTCTGTCTCTGTGTCTTTGTCGCTGCCTCTGTGTCTCTGCCTCTGTCTCTATGTCTCGGAGTCTCTGTCTCCGCGTCTATGTCTCATTGTCTCTGCCTCTGTCTCTGTGTCTGTCTCTGTGTCTGCATCTGTCTCTGCCTCTGTCTCTGTCTCTGTGTCGCCTTCGTCTGTGTCTCTGTCTCTGTCTCTGTCTCTGTCTCTGTCTCTGTCCCTGTCTCTGTCTCTCTCTCCGTTTCAGCCTCTGTCGATGTTTCTGCCTCTGTCTCTCTCTCGCTGTCTCTGTCTCTGCCTCTGTCCCTGTCTCTGTCTCTGTCTCTGTCTCTGTCTCTGTCTCTGTCTCTGTCTCTGTCTCTGTCCCTGTCTTTGTCTCTGTCCCTGTCTCTGTCTCTGTCTCTGTCTCTGTCTGTGTCTCTGTCCATGTCTCTGTTCCTGTCTCTGTCTCTGTCTCTCTGTCTCTGTCTCTGTCTCTGTCTCTGTCTCTGTCTCTGTCTCTGTCTCTGTCTCTGTCTCTGTCTCTGTCTCTGTCTCTGTCTCTGTCTCTGTCTCTGTCTCTGTCTCTGTCTCTCTCTGTCCCTGTCTCTGTCTCTCTCTCCGTTTCAGCCTCTGTCGATGTCTCTGCCTCTGTCTCTCTCTCTCTGTCTCCGTCTCTGTCTCTGTCCCTGCCTCTGTCTCGGTCTCTGTCTCTGCCTCTATCTCTGTCCCTGTCTTTGTCTCTGTCCCTGTCTCTGTCTCTGTCTCTGTCTCTGTCTGTGTTTCTGCCCATGTCTCTGTTCCTGTCTCTGTCTCTGTCTCTGTCTCTGTCTCTGTCTCTGTCTCTGTCTCTGTCTCTGTCTCTGTCTCTGTCCCTGTCTCTGTCTCTCTCTCCGTTTCAGCCTCTGTCGATGTTTCTGCCTCTGTCTCTCTCTCTCTGTCTCTGTCTCTGCCTCTGTCCCTGTCTCTGTCTCTGTCTCTGTCTCTGTCTCTGTCTCTGTCTCTGTCTCTGTCTCTGTCCCTGTCTTTGTCTCTGTCCCTGTCTCTGTCTCTGTCTCTGTCTCTGTCTGTGTCTCTGTCCATGTCTCTGTTCCTGTCTCTGTCTCTGTCTCTCTGTCTCTGTCTCTGTCTCTGTCTCTGTCTCTGCCTCTGTCTCTGTCTCTGTCTCTGTCTCTGTCTCTGTCTCTGTCTCTGTCTCTGTCTCTGTCTCTGTCTCTGTCTCTGTCTCTGTCTCTGTCTCTGTCTCTGTCTCTCTCTGTCCCTGTCTCTGTCTCTCTCTCCGTTTCAGCCTCTGTCGATGTCTCTGCCTCTGTCTCTCTCTCTCTGTCTCCGTCTCTGTCTCTGTCCCTGCCTCTGTCTCGGTCTCTGTCTCTGCCTCTATCTCTGTCCCTGTCTTTGTCTCTGTCCCTGTCTCTGTCTCTGTCTCTGTCTCTGTCTGTGTCTCTGTCCATGTCTCTGTTCCTGTCTCTGTCTCTGTCTCTCTGTCTCTGTCTCTGTCTCTGTCTCTGTCTCTCTCTCTGTCTCTGTCTCTGTCTCTGTCTCTGTCTCTGTCTCTGTCTCTGTCTCTGTCTCTGTCTCTGTCTCTGTCTCTGTTTCTGTGTCTTTGTCGCTGTCTCTGTGTCTCTGCCTCTGTCTCTGTCTCTGTCTCTGTCTCTGTCTCTCTATCTGTGTCTCTGTCTCTGTGTCTTTGTCGCTGTCTCTGTGTCTCTGCCTCTGTCTCTATGTCTCGGTGTCTCTGTCTCTGCGTCTATGTCTCATTGTCTCTGCCTCTGTCTCTGTCTCTGTCTCTGTGTCTGCATCTGTCTCTGTCTCTGACTCTGTCGCTGTCTCTGTCGCCGCCTCTGCCTCTGTCCCGTGTCTCTGTCTCTGTATCTGTGTCTATGTCTCTGTGTCTTTGCCGCTGTCCCTGTGTCTGTGTCTCTGTCTCTGTGTCGCCTTCCTCTGTGTCTCTGTCTCTGTCTCTGTCTCTGTCTCTGCCTCCGTCTCTGTCTCTGTCTCTGTCTCTGTCTCTGTCTCTGTCTCTGTCTCTGTCTCTGTCTCTCTCTGTCCCTGTCTCTGTCTCTCTCTCCGTTTCAGCCTCTGTCGATGTCGCTGCCTCTGTCTCTCTCTCTCTCTCTCTTTCTCTGTCTCTATCTCTCTCTCTGTCTCTGTCTCTGTCTCTGTCTCTATCTCTCTCTCTGTCTCTGTCTCGGTCTGTGTCTCCGTTTCTGCCTCTGTCCCTGTCTCTGTCTCTGTCTCTGTCTCTGTCTCTGTCTCTGTCTCTGTCTCTGTCTCTGTCTCTGTCTGTGTCCCTGTCTTTGTCTCTGTCCCTGTCTCTGTCTCTGCCTCTGTCTCTGTCTCTGTCTGTGTCTCTGTCCATGTCTCTGTTCCTGTCTCTGTCTCTGTCTCTCTCTCTGTCTCTGTCCCTGTCTCTGTCTCTGTCTCTGTCTCTGTCTGTGTTTCTGCCCATGTCTCTGTTCCTGTCTCTGTCTCTGTCTCTGTCTCCGTCTCTGTCTCTGTCTCTGTCTCTGTCTGTGTCTCTGTCCATGTCTCTGTTCCTGTCTCTGTCTCTGTCTCTGTCCCTGTCTCTGTCTCTGTCTCTGTCTCTGTCTCTGTCTCTGTCTCTGTCTCTGTCTCTGTCTCTGTCTCTGTCTCTGTCTCTGTTTCTGTCTCTGTCCCTGTCTCTGTCTCTGTCCCTGTCTCTGTCTCTGTCTCTGTCTCTGTCTATGTCTCTGTCTCTGTCTCTGACCCTGTCTCTGTCCCTGTCTCTGTCTCCGTCCGTGTCTCTGTCTCTGTCTCTGTCTCTGTCTCTGTCTCTGTCTCTGTCTCTGTCTCTGTCTCTGTCTCTGTCTCTGTCTCTGTCCCTGTCTCTGTCTCTGTCCCTGTCTCCGTCTCTGTCTCTGTCTCTGTCTCTGTCTCTGTCTCTGTCTCTGCCTCCGTCTCTGTCTCTGTCTCTGTCTCTGTCTCTGTCTCTGTCTCTGTCTCTGTCTGTGTTCCTGTCTCTGTCTCTGTCTTTGTCTCTGTCCATGTCTCTGTTCCTGTCTCTGTCTCTGTCTCTGTCTCTGTCTCTGTCTCTGTCTCTGTCTCTGTCTCTGTCTCTGTCTCTGTCTCTGTCTCTGTCTCTGTCTCTGCCTCTGTCTCTTTATCTGTCTCTGTCTCTGTCTCTGTCTCTGTCTCTGTCTCTGTCTCTGTCTCTGTCTCTGTCTCTGTCTCTCTCTCCGTTTCAGCCTCTGTCGATGTCTCTGCCTCTGTCTCTCTCTCTCTGTCTCCGTCTCTGTCTCTGTCCCTGTCTCTGTCTCTGTCTCTGTCTCTGTCTCTGTCTCTGTATCTGTCTCTGTCTCTGTCTCTGTCTCTGTCTCTGTCTGTGTTTCTGCCCATGTCTCTGTTCCTGTCTCTGTCTCTGTCTCTGTCTCTGTCTCTGTCTCTGTCTCTGTCTCTGTCTCTGTCTCTGTCTCTGTCTCTGTCTCTGTCTCTGTCTCTGTCTCTGTCTCTGTCTCTGTCTCTGTCTCTGTCTCTGTCTCTGTCTCTGTCTCTCTCTGTCCCTGTCTCTGTCTCTCTCTCCGTTTCAGCCTCTGTCGATGTCTCTGCCTCTGTCTCTCTCTCTCTCTCTCTCTCTTTCTCTGTCTCTATCTCTCTCTCTGTCTCTGTCTCTGTCTCTGTCTCTATCTCTCTCTCTGTCTCTGTCTCGGTCTGTGTCTCCGTTTCTGCCTCTGTCCCTGTCTCTGTCTCTGTCTCTGTCTCTGTCTCTGTCTCTGTCTCTGTCTCTGTCTCTGTCTCTGTCTCTGTCTGTGTCCCTGTCTTTGTCTCTGTCCCTGTCTCTGTCTCTGTCTCTGTCTCTGTCTCTGTCTCTGTCCCTGTCTCTGTCTCTGTCTCTGTCTCTGTCTGTGTTTCTGCCCATGTCTCTGTTCCTGTCTCTGTCTCTGTCTCTGTCTCTGTCTCTGTCTCTGTCTCTGTCTGTGTCTCTGTCCATGTCTCTGTTCCTGTCTCTGTCTCTGTCTCTGTCTGTGTTTCTGCCCATGTCTCTGTTCCTGTCTCTGTCTCTGTCTCTGTCTCTGTCTCTGTCTCTGTCTCTGTCTCTGTCTCTGTCTGTGTCTCTGTCCATGTCTCTGTTCCTGTCTCTGTCTCTGTCTCTGTCTCTGTCTCTGTCCCTGTCTCTGTCTCTGTCTCTGTCTCTGTCTCTGTCTCTGTCTCTGTCTCTGTCTCTGTCTCTGTCTCTGTCTCTGTCTCTGTCTCCGTTTCTGTCTCTGTCCCTGTCTCTGTCTCTGTCCCTGTCTCTGTCTCTGTCTCTGTCTCTGTCTATGTCTCTGTCTCTGTCTCTGACCCTGTCTCTGTCCCTGTCTCTGTCTCCGTCCGTGTCTCTGTCTCTGTCTCTGTCTCTGTCTCTGTCTCTGTCTCTGTCTCTGTCTCTGTCTCTGTCCCTGTCTCTGTCTCTGTCCCTGTCTCCGTCTCTGTCTCTGTCTCTGTCTCTGTCTCTGTCTCTGTCTCTGTCTCTGTCTCTGCCTCCGCCTCTGTCTCTGTCTCTGTCTCTGTCTCTGTCTCTGTCTCTGTCTCTGTCTGTGTTCCTGTCTCTGTCTCTGTCTTTGTCTCTGTCCATGTCTCTGTTCCTGTCTCTGTCTCTGTCTCTGTCTCTGTCTCTGTCTCTGTCTCTGTCTCTGTCTCTGTCTCTGTCTCTGTCTCTGTCTCTGTCTCTGTCTCTGTCTCTGTCTCTGTCTCTGTCTCTGTCTCTGTCTCTGTCTCTGTCTCTGTCTCTGTCTCTGTCTCTGTCTCTGTCTCTGTCTCTGTCTCTGTCTCTGTCTCTCTCTGTCCCTGTCTCTGTCTCTCTCTCCGTTTCAGCCTCTGTCGATGTCTCTGCCTCTGTCTCTCTCTCTCTGTCTCTGTCTCTGTCTCTATCTCTCTCTCTGTCTCTGTCTCTGTCTCTCTCTCTGTCTCTGTCTCTGTCTCTGTCTCTGTCTCTGTATCTGTCTCTGTCTCTGTCTCTGTCTCTGTCTCTGTCTCTGTCTCTGTCTCTGTCTCTGTCTCTGTCTCTGTCTCTCTCTCTGTCTCTGTCTCTGGCTATGTCTCTGCCTCTGTCTCTGTGTCTGTGTCTGTCTCTGTCTCTGTCCCTGTCTCTGTCTCTGTCTCTGTCTCTGTCTCTGTCTCTGTCTCTGTATCTGTCTCTGTCTCTGTCTCTGTCTCTGTCTCTGTCTCTGTCTCTGTCTCTGTCTCTGTCTCTGTCTCGGTCTCTGTCTCTGTCTCTGTCTCTGTCTCTGTCTCTGTCTCTGTCTCTGTCTCTGTCTCTGTCTCTGTCTCTGTCTCTGTCTCTGTCTCTGTCTCTGTCTCTGTCTCTGTTTCTGCCTCTGTCCCTGTCTCTGTCTCTGTCCCTGTCTCTGTCTCTGTCCCTGTCTCTGTCTATGTCTCTGTCTCTGTCTCTGACCCTGGCTCTGTCCCTGTCTCTGTCTCCGTCCGTGTCTCTGTCTCTGTCTCTGTCTCTGTCTCTGTCTCTGTCTCTGTCTCTGTCTCTGTCTCTGTCTCTGTCCTTGTCTCTGTCCCTGTCTCTGTCTCTGTCCCTGTCTCCGTCTCTGTCTCTGTCTCTGTATATGTCTCTGTCCGTGTCTCTGTCTCTGTCTCTGTCTCTGTCTCTGTCTCTGTCCCTGCCTCTGTCTCTGTCTCTGTCTCTGCCTCTGTCTCTGTTTCTGCCTCTGCCTCTGCATCTATCTTTGCCTCTCTGCCTGTCTCTGTCTCTGTCTGTGTCCCTTTCTTCGTGTCTCTGTCTCTGTCTCTGTCTCTGTCTGTGTCTCTGTCCATGTCTCTGTTCCTGTCTCCGTCTCTGTCTCTGTCCCTGTCTCTGTCTCTGTCTCTGTCTCTGTCTCTGTCTCTGTCCGTGTCTCTGCGTCTGTCTCGGTCTCTGTCTCTGTCCCTTGTCTCTGTCTCTGTATGTGTGTCTGTTCCTGTCCCTGTCTCTGTCTCTGTCTCTGCCTCTGTCTGTGTCTCCGTCTCTGTCTCTGTCTCTGTCTCTGTCTCTGTCTCTGTCTCTGTCTCTGTCTCTGTCTCTGTCTCTGTCTCTGTCTCTGTCTCTGTCTCTGCCTCTGTCTCTGTCTCTGTCTCTGTCTATGTATCTGTCTCTGTCTATGTGTCTGTCTCTGTCTCTGTCTCTGTCCCTGTCTCTGTCTCTGTCTCTGTCTGTGTTTCTGCCCATGTCTCTGTTCCTGTCTCTGTCTCTGTCTCTGCCTCTGTCTCTGTCTCTGTCTCTGTCTTTGTCTCTGTTTCTGTCTCTGTCTCTGTCTCTGTCTCTGTCTCTGTCTCTGTCTCTGTCTCTGTCTCTGTCTCTGTCTGTATCTCAGTCTCTGTCTCTGTCTCTGTCTCTGTCTCCGTCTCTGTCTCTGTCTCTGTCTCTGTCTCTGTCTCTGTCTCTGTCTCTGTCTCTGTCTCTGTGCCTGTCTCTGTCTGTGTCTCTGTCTCTGTCTCTGTCTCTGTCTCTGTCTCTGTCTCTGTCTCTGTCTCTGTCTCTGTCTCTGTCTCTGTCTCTATCTCTGTCTATGTCTCTGTCTCTGTCTCTGACCCTGTCTCTGTCCCTGTCTCTGTCTCCGTCCGTGTCTCTGTCTCTGTCTCTGTCTCTGTATCTGTCTCTGTCTCTGTCTCTGTCTCTGTCTCTGTCTCTGTCTCTGTCTCTGTCCCTGTCTCTGTCCCTGTCTCTGTCTCTGTCCCTGTCTCCGTCTCTGTCTCTGTCTCTGTATATGTCTCTGTCCGTGTCTCTGTCTCTGTCTCTGTCTCTGTCTCTGTCTCTGTCCCTGCCTCTGTCTCTGTCTCTGTCTCTGTCTCTGTTTCTGCCTCTGCCTCTGCATCTATCTTTGCCTCTCTGCCTGTCTCTCTCTCTGTCTGTGTCCCTTTCTTCGTGCCTCTGTCTCTGCCTCTGTCTGTGTCTCTGTCTCTGTCTCTGTCTCTGTCTCTGTCTCTGTCTCTGTCTCTGTGTCTTTGTCGCTGCCTCTGTGTCTCTGCCTCTGTCTCTACGTCTCGGAGTCTCTGTCTCCGCGTCTATGTCTCATTGTCTCTGCCTCTGTCTCTGTGTCTGTCTCTGTGTCTGCATCTGTCTCTGCCTCTGTCTCTGTCTCTGTGTCGCCTTCGTCTGTGTCTCTGTCTCTGTCTCTGTCTCTGTCTCTGTCTCTGTCTCTGTCCCTGTCTCTGTCTCTCTCTCCGTTTCAGCCTCTGTCGATGTCTCTGCCTCTGTCTCTGTCTCTGTCTCTATCTCTCTCTCTGTCTCTGTCTCTGTCTCTATCTCTCTCTCTGTCTCTGTCTCGGTCTGTCTCTCCGTTTCTGCCTCTGTCTCTGGCTCGGTCTCTGTCTTTGTCCCTGCCTCTGCCTCTGTCTCTGTCTCTGTCTCTGTCTCTGTCTCTATCTCTGTCTCTGTTTCTGTCTCTGTCTCTGTCTCTGTCTCTGTCTCTGTCTATGTCTCTGTCTCTGTCTCTGTCTCTGTCTCTCTCTGTCCCTGTCTCTGTCTCTCTCTCCGTTTCAGCCTCTGTCGATGTTTCTGCCTCTGTCTCTCTCTCTCTGCCTCTGTCTCTGCCTCTGTCCCTGTCTCTGTCTCTGTCTCTGTCTCTGTCTCTGTCTCTGTCTCTGTCTCTGTCTCTGTCTCTGTCTCTGTCCCTGTCTTTGTCTCTGTCCCTGTCTCTGTCTCTGTCTCTGTCTCTGTCTCTGTCTGTGTCTCTGTCTCTGTCTCTGTCTCTGTCTCTGTCTCTGTCTCTGTCTCTGTCTCTGTCTCTGTCTCTGTCTCTGTCTCTGTCTCTGTCTCTGTCTCTGTCTCTGTCTCTGTCTCTGTCTCTGTCTCTGTCTCTGTCTCTGTCTCTGTCTCTGTCTCTGTCTCTGTCTCTGTCCCTCTCTGTCCCTGTCTCTGTCTCTCTCTCCGTTTCAGCCTCTGTCGATGTCTCTGCCTCTGTCTCTCTCTCTCTGTCTCCGTCTCTGTCTCTGTCCCTGCCTCTGTCTCGGTCTCTGTCTCTGCCTCTATCTCTGTCCCTGTCTTTGTCTCTGTCCCTGTCTCTGTCTCTGTCTCTGTCTCTGTCTCTGTCTGTGTTTCTGCCCATGTCTCTGTTCCTGTCTCTGTCTCTGTCTCTGTCTCTGTCTCTGTCTCTGTCTCTGTCTCTGTCTCTGTCTCTGTCTCTGTCTCTGTCTCTGTCTCTGTCTCTGTCTCTGTCTCTGTCTCTGTCTCTGTCTCTGTCTCTGTCTCTGTCTCTGTCTCTCTCTGTCCCTGTCTCTGTCTCTCTCTCCGTTTCAGCCTCTGTCGATGTCTCTGCCTCTGTCTCTCTCTCTCTCTCTCTTTCTCTGTCTCTATCTCTCTCTCTGTCTCTGTCTCTGTCTCTGTATCTGTCTCTGTCTCTGTCTCTGTCTCTGTCTCTGTCTCTGTCTCTGTCACTGTCTCTGTCTCTGTCTCTGTCTCTGTCTCTGTCTCTGTCTCTGTCTCTGTCTCTGTCTCTGTCTCTGTCTCTGTCTCTGTCTCTGTCTCTGTCTCTGTCTCTGTCTCTGTCTCTGTCTCTGTCTCTGTCTCTGTCTCTGTCTCTGTCTCTGTCTATGTCTCTGTCTCTGTCTCTGTCTCTGTCTCTGTCTCTGTCTCTGTCTCTGTGTCTTTGTCGCTGCCTCTGTGTCTCTGCCTCTGTCTCTACGTCTCGGAGTCTCTGTCTCCGCGTCTATGTCTCATTGTCTCTGCCTCTGTCTCTGTGTCTGTCTCTGTGTCTGCATCTGTCTCTGCCTCTGTCTCTGTCTCTGTGTCGCCTTCGTCTGTGTCTCTGTCTCTGTCTCTGTCTCTGTCTCTGTCTCTGTCTCTGTCCCTGTCTCTGTCTCTCTGTCCGTTTCAGCCTCTGTCGATGTCTCTGCCTCTGTCTCTGTCTCTGTCTCTATCTCTCTCTCTGTCTCTGTCTCTGTCTCTATCTCTCTCTCTGTCTCTGTCTCTGTCTCTGTATCTGTCTCTGTCTCTGTCTCTGTCTCTGTCTCTGTCTATGTCTCTGTCACTGTCTCTGTCTCTGTCTCTGTCTCTGTCTCTGTCCCTGTCTCTGTCTCTGTCTCTGTCTCTGTCTGTGTTTCTGCCCATGTCTCTGTTCCTGTCTCTGTCTCTGTCTCTATCTCTCTCTCTGTCTCTGTCTCTGTCTCTGTCTCTGTCTCTATCTCTCTCTCTGTCTCTGTCTCTGTCTCGGTCTGTGTCTCCGTTTCTGCCTCTGTCCCTGTCTCTGTCTCTGTCTCTGTCTCTGTCTCTGTCTCTGTCTCTGTCTCTGTCTCTGTCTCTGTCTGTGTCCCTGTCCTTGTCTCTGTCCCTGTCTCTGTCTCTGTCTCTGTCTCTGTCTCCGTCCGTGTCTCTGTTTCTGTCTCTGTCTCTGTCTCTGTCTCTGTCTCTGTCTCTGTCTCTGTCTCTGTCTCTGTCTCTGTCCCTGTCTCTGTCTCTGTCCCTGTCTCCGTCTCTGTCTCTGTCTCTGTATATGTCTCTGTCCGTGTCTCTGTCTCTGTCTCTGTCTCTGTCTCTGTCTCTGTCCCTGCCCCTGCCTCTGTCTCTGTCTCTGTCTCTGTCTCTGTTTCTGGCTCTGCCTCTGCATCTATCTTTGCCTCTCTGCCTGTCTCTGTCTCTGTCTGTGTCCCTTTCTTCGTGTCTCTGTCTCTGTCTGTGTCTCTGTCCATGTCTCTGCTCCTGTCTCTGTCTCTGTCTCTGACCCTGTCTCTGTCTCTGTCTCTGTCTCTGTCCGTGTCTCTGCGTCTGTCTCGGTCTCTGTCTCTGTCCCTTGTCTCTGTCTCTGTATGTGTGTCTGTTCCTGTCCCTGTCTCTGTCTCTGTCTCTGCCGCTGTTTGTGTCTCCGTCTCTGTCTTTGTCTCTGTCTCTGTCTCTGTCTCTGTCTCTGTCTCTGTCTCTGTCTCTGTCTCTGTCTCTGTCTCT
>OX243801.1:14182500-14252500 GCA_945859595.2 Megachile willughbiella
CCCATGTCTCTGTTCCTGTCTCTGTCTCTGTCTCTGCCTCTGTCTCTGTCTCTGTCTCTGTCTCTGTCTCTGACCCTGTCTCTGTCCCTGTCTCTGTCTCCGTCCGTGTCTCTGTCTCTGTCTCTGTCTCTGTCTCTGTCTCTGTCTCTGTGTCTTTGTCGCTGCCTCTGTGTCTCTGCCTCTGTCTCTATGTCTCGGAGTCTCTGTCTCCGCGTCTATGTCTCATTGTCTCTGCCTCTGTCTCTGTGTCTGTCTCTGTGCCTGCATCTGTCTCTGCCTCTGTCTCTGTCTCTGTGTCGCCTTCCTCTGTGTCTCTGTCTCTGTCTCTGTCTCTGTCTCTGTCTTTGTCCCTGCCTCTGTCTCTGTCTCTGTCTCTGTCTCTGTCTCTGTCTCTATCTCTGTCTCTGTCTCTGTCTCTGTCTCTGTCTCTGTCTCTGTCTCTGTCTCTGTCTCTGTCTCTGTCCCTGTCTTTGTCTCTGTCCCTGTCTCTGTCTCTGTCTCTGTCTCTGTCTGTGTCTCTCTCTCTGTCTCTATCTCTGTCTCTGTCTCTATCTCCCTCTCTGTCTCTGTCTCGGTCTGTGTCTCCGTTTCTGCCGCTGTCCCTGTCTCTGTCTCTGTCTCTGTCTCTGTCTCTGTCTCTGTCTGTGTCTCTGTCTTTGTCTCTGTCCCTGTCTCTGTCTCTGTCTCTGTCTCTGTCTCTGCCTCTGTCTGTGTCTCTGTCCATGTCTCTGTTCCTGTCTCTGTCTCTGTCTCTCTCTCTGTCTCTGTCTCTGTCTCTGTCTCTGTCTCTGCCTCTGTCTCTGCCTCTGTCTCTCTCTGTCCCTGTCTCTGTCTCTCTCTCCGTTTCAGCCTCTGTCTCTGTCTCTGCCTCTGTCTCTCTCTCTCTGTCTCTGTCTCTGTCTCTGTCCCTGTCTCTGTCTCGGTCTCTGTCTCTGTCTCTATCTCTGTCCCTGTCTTTGTCTCTGTCCCTGTCTCTGTCTCTGTCTCTGTCTCTGTCTGTGTTTCTGCCCATGTCTCGGTTCCTGTCTCTGTCTCTGTCTCTGCCTCTGTCTCTGTCTCTGTCTCTGTCTCTGTCTCTGTCTCTGTCTCTGTCTCTGTCTCTGTCTCTGTCTCTTTCTCTGTCTCTGTCTCTGTCTCTGTCTCTGTCTCAGTCTCTGTCTCTGTCTCTGTCTCTGTCTCTCTCTGTCCCTGTCTCTGTTCCTGTCTCTGTCTCTGTCTCTGTCTCTGTCTCTGTCTCTGTCTCTGTCTCTGTCTCTGTCTGTGTCTCTGTCCATGTCTCTGTTCCTGTTTCTGTCTCTGTCTCTGTCTCTGTCTCTGTCTCTGTCTCTGTCTCTGTCTCTGTCTCTGTCTCTGTCTCTGTCTCTGTCTCTGTCTCTGTCTCTGTCTCTGTCTCTGTCTCTGTTTCTGTCTCTGTCCCTGTCTCTGTCTCTGTCCCTGTCTCTGTCTCTGTCTCTGTCTCTGTCTATGTCTCTGTCTCTGTCTCTGACCCTGTCTCTGTCCCTGTCTCTGTCTCCGTCCGTGTCTCTGTCTCTGTCTCTGTCTCTGTCTCTGTCTCTGTCTCTGTCTCTGTCTCTGTCTCTGTCCCTGTCTCTGTCCCTGTCTCTGTCTCTGTCCCTGTCTCCGTCTCTGTCTCTGTCTCTGTATATGTCTCTGTCTGTGTCTCTGTCTCTGTCTCTGTCTCTGTCTGTGTCTCTCTCTCTGTCTCTATCTCTGTCTCTGTCTCTATCTCCCTCTCTGTCTCTGTCTCGGTCTGTGTCTCCGTTTCTGCCGCTGTCCCTGTCTCTGTCTCTGTCTCTGTCTCTGTCTGTGTTTCTGCCCATGTCTCGGTTCCTGTCTCTGTCTCTGTCTCTGCCTCTGTCTCTGTCTCTGTCTCTGTCTCTGTCTCTGTCTCTGTCTCTGTCTCTGTCTCTGTCTCTGTCTCCGTCTCTGTCTCTGTCTCTGTCTCAGTCTCTGTCTCTGTCTCTGTCTCTGTCTCTCTCTGTCCCTGTCTCTGTTCCTGTCTCTGTCTCTGTCTCTGTCTCTGTCTCTGTCTCTGTCTCTGTCTCTGTCTGTGTCTCTGTCCATGTCTCTGTTCCTGTTTCTGTCTCTGTCTCTGTCTCTGTCTCTGTCTCTGTCTCTGTCTCTGTCTCTGTCTCTGTCTCTGTCTCTGTCTCTGTCTCTGTCTCTGTCTCTGTCTCTGTTTCTGTCTCTGTCCCTGTCTCTGTCTCTGTCCCTGTCTCTGTCTCTGTCTCTGTCTCTGTCTATGTCTCTGTCTCTGTCTCTGACCCTGTCTCTGTCCCTGTCTCTGTCTCCGTCCGTGTCTCTGTCTCTGTCTCTGTCTCTGTCTCTGTCTCTGTCTCTGTCTCTGTCTCTGTCTCTGTCCCTGTCTCTGTCCCTGTCTCTGTCTCTGTCCCTGTCTCCGTCTCTGTCTCTGTCTCTGTATATGTCTCTGTCTGTGTCTCTGTCTCTGCCTCTGTCTCTGTCTCTGTCTCTGTCCCTGCCTCTGTCTCTGTCTCTGTCTCTGTCTCTGTTTCTGCCTCTGCCTCTGCATCTATCTTTGCCTCTCTGCCTGTCTCTGTCTCTGTCTGTGTCCCTTTCTTCGTGTCTCTGTCTCTGTCTGTGTCTCTGTCCATGTCTCTGCTCCTGTCTCTGTCTCTGTCTCTGTCCCTGTCTCTGTCTCTGTCTCTGTCTCTGTCCGTGTCTCTGCGTCTGTCTCGGTCTCTGTCTCTGTCCCTTGTCTCTGTCTCTGTATGTGTGTCTGTTCCTGTCCCTGTCTCTGTCTCTGTCTCTGCCTCTGTCTGTGTCTCCGTCTCTGTCTTTGTCTCTGTCTCTGTCTCTGTCTCTGTCTCTGTCTCTCTCTCTGTCTCTGTCTCTGTCTCTGTCCCTGTCTCTGTCTCGGTCTCTGTCTCTGTCTCTATCTCTGTCCCTGTCTTTGTCTCTGTCCCTGTCTCTGTCTCTGTCTCTGTCTCTGTCTGTGTTTCTGCCCATGTCTCTGTTCCTGTCTCTGTCTCTGTCTCTGCCTCTGTCTCTGTCTCTGTCTCTGTGTCTGTCTCTGTCTCTGTCTCTGTCTCTGTCTCTGTCTCTGTCTCTGTCTATGTCTCTGTCTCTGTCTCTGTCTCTGTCTCTGTCTCTGTCCCTGTCTCTGTCCATGTCTCTGTCTCTGTCCCTGCCTCTGTCTCTGTCTCTGTCTCTGTCTCTGTCTCTGTTTCTGCCTCTGCCTCTGCATCTATCTTTGCCTCTCTGCCTGTCTCTGTCTCTGTCTGTGTCCCTTTCTTCGTGTCTCTGTCTCTGTCTCTGTCTCTGTCTCTGTCCGTGTCTCTGCGTCTGTCTCGGTCTCTGTCTCTGTCCCTTGTCTCTGTCTCTGTATGTGTGTCTGTTCCTGTCCCTGTCTCTGTCTCTGTCTCTGTCTCTGCCTCTGTCTGTGTCTCCGTCTCTGTCTCTGTCTCTGTCTCTGTCTCTGTCTCTGTCTCTGTCTCTGTCTCTGTCTCTGTCTCTGTCTCTGTCTCTGTCTCTGTCTCTGTCTCTGTCTCTGTCTCTGTCTCTGTCTCTGTCTATGTATCTGTCTCTGTCTCTGTGTCTGTCTCTGTCTCTGTCTCTGTCCCTGTCTCTGTCTCTGTCTCTGTCTCTGTCTCTCTCTCTGTCTCTGTCTCTGTCTCTGTCTCTGTCTCTGTCTCTGTCTCTGTCTCTGTCTCTGTCTCTGTCTCTGTCTCTGTTTCTGTCTCTCTCCCTGTCTCTGTTTCTGTCTCTGTCTCTGTCTCTGTCTCTGTCTCTGTCTCTGTCTCTGTCGCTGTCTCTGTCTCTGTCTCTGTCTCTGTCTCTGTCTCTGTCTCTGTCTCTGTCTCTGTCTCTGTCTCTGTCTCTGTCTCTGTCTCTGTCTCTGTCTCGGTCCCTGTCTCCGTCTCTGTCTCTGTCTCTGTCACTGTCTCTGTCTCTGTCTCTGTCTCTCTCGGTCTCTGTCTCTGTCTCTGTCTCTGTCTCTGTCTCTGTCTCTGTCTCTGTCTCTGTCTCTGTCTCTGTCTCTGTCTCTGTCTCTGTCTCTGTCTCTGTCTCTGTCTCTCTCTGTCCCTGTCTCTGTCTCTCTCTCCGTTTCAGCCTCAGTCGATGTCTCTGCCTCTGTCTCTCTCTCTCTCTCTCTTTCTCTGTCTCTATCTCTCTCTCTGTCTCTGTCTCTGTCTCTATCTCTCTCTCTGTCTCTGTCTCGGACTGTGTCTCCGTTTCTGCCTCTGTCTCTGTCTCTGTCTCTGTCTCTGTCTCTGTCTCTGTCTCTGTCTCTGTCTCTGTCTCTGTCTCTGTCTCTGTCTCTGTCTCTGTCTCTGTCTCTGTCTCTGTCTCTGTCTCTGTCTCTGTCTCTGTCTTTGTCTCTGTCCATGTCTCTGTTCCTGTCTCTGTCTCTGTCTCTGTCTCTGTCTCTGTCTCTGTCTCTGTCTGTGTCTCTGTCCGTGTCTCCGTTCCTGTCTCTGTCTCTGTCCCTGTCTCTGTCTCTGTCTCTGTCTCTGTCTCTGTCTCTGTCCATGTCTCTGCGTCTGTCTCGGTCTCCGTCTCTGTCCCTTGTCTCTGTCTCTGTATGTGTCTCTGTCTCTGTCTCTGTCTCTCTCTCTGTCTCTGTCTCTGTGTCTTTGTCGCTGTCTCTGTGTCTCTGCCTCTGTCTCTATGTCTCGGTGTCTCTGTCTCTGCGTCTATGTCTCATTGTCTCTGCCTCTGTCTCTGTCTCTGTCTCTGTGTCTGCATCTGTCTCTGTATCTGTCTCTGTCGCTGTCTCTGTCGCCGCCTCTGCCTCTGTCCCGTGTCTCTGTCTCTGTATCTGTGTCTATGTCTCTGTGTCTTTGCCGCTGCCCCTGTGTCTGTGTCTCTGTCTCTGTGTCGCCTTCCTCTGTGTCTCTGTCTCTGTCTCTGTCTCTGTCTCTGTCTCTGCCTCTGTCTCTGTCTCTGTCTCTGTCTCTGTTCCTTGTCTCTGTCTCTGTCTCTGTCTCTGTCTCTGTCTCTGTCTCTGTCTCTGTCTCTGTCTCTGTCTCTGTCTCTGTCTCTGTCTCTGTCTCTGTCTCTGTTTCTGTCTCTCTCCCTGTCTCTGTTTCTGTCTCTGTCTCTGTCTCTGTCTCTGTCTCTGTCTCTGTCTCTGTCTCTGTCTCTGTCTCTGTCTTTGTCTCTGTCTCTGTCTCTGTCTCTGTCTCTGTCTCTGTCTCTGTCTCTGTCTCTGTCTCTGTCTCTGTCTCTGTCTCTGTCTCTGTCTCTGTCTCGGTCCCTGTCTCCGTCTCTGTCTCTGTCTCTGTCACTGTCTCTGTCTCTGTCTCTGTCTCTCTCGGTCTCTGTCTCTGTCTCTGTCTCTGTCTCTGTCTCTGTCTCTGTCTCTGTCTCTGTCTCTGTCTCTGTCTCTGTCTCTGTCTCTGTCTCTGTCTCTGTCTCTGTCTCTCTCTGTCCCTGTCTCTGTCTCTCTCTCCGTTTCAGCCTCAGTCGATGTCTCTGCCTCTGTCTCTCTCTCTCTCTCTCTTTCTCTGTCTCTATCTCTCTCTCTGTCTCTGTCTCTGTCTCTATCTCTCTCTCTGTCTCTGTCTCGGACTGTGTCTCCGTTTCTGCCTCTGTCTCTGTCTCTGTCTCTGTCTCTGTCTCTGTCTCTGTCTCTGTCTCTGTCTCTGTCTCTGTCTCTGTCTCTGTCTCTGTCTCTGTCTCTGTCTCTGTCTCTGTCTCTGTCTCTGTCTCTGTCTTTGTCTCTGTCCATGTCTCTGTTCCTGTCTCTGTCTCTGTCTCTGTCTCTGTCTCTGTCTCTGTCTCTGTCTGTGTCTCTGTCCGTGTCTCCGTTCCTGTCTCTGTCTCTGTCCCTGTCTCTGTCTCTGTCTCTGTCTCTGTCTCTGTCTCTGTCCATGTCTCTGCGTCTGTCTCGGTCTCCGTCTCTGTCCCTTGTCTCTGTCTCTGTATGTGTCTCTGTCTCTGTCTCTGTCTCTCTCTCTGTCTCTGTCTCTGTGTCTTTGTCGCTGTCTCTGTGTCTCTGCCTCTGTCTCTATGTCTCGGTGTCTCTGTCTCTGCGTCTATGTCTCATTGTCTCTGCCTCTGTCTCTGTCTCTGTCTCTGTGTCTGCATCTGTCTCTGTATCTGTCTCTGTCGCTGTCTCTGTCGCCGCCTCTGCCTCTGTCCCGTGTCTCTGTCTCTGTATCTGTGTCTATGTCTCTGTGTCTTTGCCGCTGCCCCTGTGTCTGTGTCTCTGTCTCTGTGTCGCCTTCCTCTGTGTCTCTGTCTCTGTCTCTGTCTCTGTCTCTGTCTCTGCCTCTGTCTCTGTCTCTGTCTCTGTCTCTGTTCCTTGTCTCTGTCTCTGTCTCTGTCTCTGTCTCTGTCTCTGTCTCTGTCTCTGTCTCTGTCTCTGTCTCTGTCTCTGTCTCTGTCTCTGTCTCTGTCTCTGTTTCTGTCTCTCTCCCTGTCTCTGTTTCTGTCTCTGTCTCTGTCTCTGTCTCTGTCTCTGTCTCTGTCTCTGTCTCTGTCTCTGTCTCTGTCGCTGTCTCTGTCTCTGTCTCTGTCTCTGTCTCTGTCTCTGTCTCTGTCTCTGTCTCTGTCTCTGTCTCTGTCTCTGTCTCTGTCTCTGTCTCTGTCTCGGTCCCTGTCTCCGTCTCTGTCTCTGTCTCTGTCACTGTCTCTGTCTCTGTCTCTGTCTCTCTCGGTCTCTGTCTCTGTCTCTGTCTCTGTCTCTGTCTCTGTCTCTGTCTCTGTCTCTGTCTCTGTCTCTGTCTCTGTCTCTGTCTCTGTCTCTGTCTCTGTCTCTGTCTTTCTCTGTCCCTGTCTCTGTCTCTCTCTCCGTTTCAGCCTCAGTCGATGTCTCTGCCTCTGTCTCTCTCTCTCTCTCTCTTTCTCTGTCTCTATCTCTCTCTCTGTCTCTGTCTCTGTCTCTATCTCTCTCTCTGTCTCTGTCTCGGACTGTGTCTCCGTTTCTGCCTCTGTCTCTGTCTCTGTCTCTGTCTCTGTCTCTGTCTCTGTCTCTGTCTCTGTCTCTGTCTCTGTCTCTGTCTCTGTCTCTGTCTCTGTCTCTGTCTCTGTCTCTGTCTCTGTCTCTGTCTCTGTCTCTGTCTGTGTCTTTGTCTCTGTCCATGTCTCTGTTCCTGTCTCTGTCTCTGTCTCTGTCTCTGTCTCTGTCTCTGTCTGTGTCTCTGTCCGTGTCTCCGTTCCTGTCTCTGTCTCTGTCCCTGTCTCTGTCTCTGTCTCTGTCTCTGTCTCTGTCTCTGTCCGTGTCTCTGCGTCTGTCTCGGTCTCCGTCTCTGTCCCTTGTCTCTGTCTCTGTATGTGTCTCTGTCTCTGTCTCTGTCTCTCTCTCTGTCTCTGTCTCTGTGTCTTTGTCGCTGTCTCTGTGTCTCTGCCTCTGTCTCTATGTCTCGGTGTCTCTGTCTCTGCGTCTATGTCTCATTGTCTCTGCCTCTGTCTCTGTCTCTGTCTCTGTGTCTGCATCTGTCTCTGTCTCTGTCTCTGTCGCTGTCTCTGTCGCCGCCTCTGCCTCTGTCCCGTGTCTCTGTCTCTGTATCTGTGTCTATGTCTCTGTGTCTTTGCCGCTGTCCCTGTGTCTGTGTCTCTGCCTCTGTGTCGCCTTCCTCTGTGTCTCTGTCTCTGTCTCTGTCTCTGTCTCTGTCTCTGCCTCTGTCTCTGTCTCTGTCTCTGTCTCTGTCTCTGTCTCTGTGTCTGTCTCTGTCTCTGTCTCTGTCTCTGCCTCTGTCTCTGTCTCTGTCTCTGTCTCTGTCTCTGTCTCTGTCTCTGTCTCTGTCTCTGTCTGTATCTCTGTCTCTGTCTCTGTCTCTGTCTCCTTCTCTGTGTCTGTCTCTGTCTCTGTCTCTGTCTCTGCCTCTGTCTCTGTCTCTGTCTCTGTCTCTGTCTCTGTCTCTGTCTCTGTCTCTGTCTCTGTCTCTGTCTCTGTCTCTGTCTCTGTCTCTGCCTCTGTCTCTGTCTATGTCTCTGTGTCATGGCCGCTGTCTCTGTGTCTGTGTCTCTGTTTCTGTGTCGCCTTCCTCTGTGTCTCTGTCTCTGTCTCTGTCTTTGTCTCTGTCCATGTCTCTGTCTCTGTCTCTGTCTCTGTCTCTGTCTGTATCTCTGTCTCTGTCTCTGTCTCTGTCTCTGTCTCTGTCTCCGTCTCTGTCTCTGTCTCTGTGTCTTTGTCGCTGTCTCTGTGTCTCTGCCTCTGTCTCTGTCTCTGTCTCTGTCTCTGTCTCTGTCTCTGTCTCTGTGTCTTTGTCGCAGTCTCTGTCTCTGTCTCTGTCTCTGTCTATGTCTCTGTCTCTGTCTCGGTCTCTGTCTTTGTCTCCGTCTCTGTCTATGTCTCTGTGTCTTTGCCGCTGTCTCTGTGTCTGTGTCTCTGTCTCTGTGTCACCTTCCTCTGTGTCTTTGTCTCTGTCCCTGTCTCTGTCTCTGTCTCTGTCTCTGTCTCTGTCTCTGTCTCTGTCTACGTCTCTGTCCCTGTCTCTGTCTCTGTCTCTGTCTCTGTCTCTGTCTGTGTCTCTGTCCATGTCTCTGCTCCTGTCTTTGTCTGTGTCCCTGTCTCCGTCTCTGTCTCTGTCCGTGTCACTGCGTCTGTCTCGGTCTCTGTCTCTGTCCCTTGTCTCGGTCTCTGTCTCTGTCTCTGTCTCTGTCCGTGTCTCTGCGTCTGTCTCGGTCTCCGTCTCTGTCCCTTGTCTCTGTCTCTGCATGTGTGTCTGTTCCTGTCTCTGCCTCTGTCTACGTCTCTGTCCCTGTCTCTGTCTCTGTCTCTGTCTCTGTCTGTGTCTCTGTCCTTGTCTCTGCTCCTGTCTTTGTCTGTGTCCCTGTCTCTGTCTCTGTCTCTGTCCCTGTCTCTGTCTCTGTCCGTGTCACTGCGTCTGTCTCGGTCTCTGTCTCTGTCCCTTGTCTCTGTCTCTGTCTCTGTCTCTGTCTCTGACCGTGTCTCCGCGTCTGTCTCGGTCTCCGTCTCTGTCCCTTGTCTCTGACTCTGTATGTGTGTCTGTTCCTGTCTCTGTCTCTGTCTCTGTCTCTGTCTGTGTCTGTATCTCTGTCTCTGTCTCTGTCTCTGTCTCTGACTCTGTCTCTGTCTCTGTCTCTGACTCTGTCTCTGTCTCTGTCTCTGTCTCTGTCTCTGTCTCTGTTCCTGTCTCTGTATCTGTATCTGTCTCTGTCTCTGTCTCTGTCTCTGTCCCTGTCTCTGTCTCTGTCTCTGTCTCTGTCTCTGTCTCTGTCTCTGTCTCTGTCTCTGTGTCTGTCTCTGTCTCTGTCTCTGTCTCTGTCTCTGTCTCTGTTTCTGTCCCTGTGTCTGTCTCTGTCTCTGTCTCTGTTTCTGTCTCTGTCTCTGTCTCTGCCTCTGTCTCTGTCTCCGTCTCTGTCTATGTCTCTGTGTCTTTGCCGCTGTCTCTGTGTCTGTGTCTCTGTCTCTGTGTCGCCTTCCTCTGTGTCTCTGTCTCTGTCTTTGTCTCTGTCTCTGTCTCTGTCTCTGTCTCTGTCTCTGTCTCTGTCTCTGTCTCTGTCTCTGTCTCTGTCTCTGTCTCTGTCTCTGTCTCTGTCTCTGTCTCTGTCTCTGTCTCTGTCTCTGTCTCTGTCTCTGTCTCTGTCTCTGTCTCTGTCTCTGTCTCTGTCTCTGTCTCTGTCTCTGTCTCTGTCTCTGTCTGTGTTCCTGTCTCTGTCTCTGTCTTTGTCTCTGTCTCTGTCTCTGTCCCTGTCTCTGTCTCTGTCTCTGTCTCTGTCTCTGTCTCTGTCTCTGTTTCTGTGTCTTTGTCGCTGTCTCTGTGTCTCTGCCTCTGTCTCTGTCTCTGTCTCTGTCTCTGTCTCTCTATCTCTGTCTCTGTCTCTGTGTCTTTGTCGCTGTCTCTGTGTCTCTGCCTCTGTCTCTATGTCTCGGTGTCTCTGCCTCTGTCTCTGTCTCTGTCTCTGTGTCTGCATCTGTCTCTGTCTCTGTCTCTGTCGCTGTCTCTGTCGCCGCCTCTGCCTCTGTCCCGGGTCTCTGTCTCTGTATTTGTGTCTATGTCTCTGTGTCTTTGCCGCTGTCCCTGTGTCTGTGTCTCTGTCTCTGTGTCGCCTTCCTCTGTGTCTCTGTCTCTGTCTCTGTCTCTGTCTCTGTCTCTGTCTCTGTCTCTGTCTCTGCCTCCGTCTCTGTCTCTGTCTCTGTCTCTGTCTCTGTCTCTGTCTCTGTCTCTGTCTCTGCCTCCGTCTCTGTCTCTGTCTCTGTCTCTGTCTCTGTCTCTGTCTCTGTCTCTGTCTCTGCCTCTGTCTCTGTCTCTGTCTCTGTCTCTGTCTCTGTCTCTGTCTCTGTCGCCGCCTCTGCCTCTGTCCCGTGTCTCTGTCTCTGTATCTGTGTCTATGTCTCTGTGTCTTTGCCGCTGTCCCTGTGTCTGTGTCTCTGTCTCTGTGCCGCCTTCCTCTGTGTCTCTGTCTCGGTCTCTGTCTCTGTCTCTGTCTCTGTCTCTGTCTCTGTCTCTGTCTCTGTCTCTGTGTCTTTGTCGCAGTCTCTGTCTCTGTCTCTGTCTCTGTCTCTGTCTCTGTCTCTGTCTCGGTCTCTGTCTTTGTCTCCGTCTCTGTCTATGTCTCTGTGTCTTTGCCGCTGTCGCTGTGTCTGTGTCTCTGTCTCTGTGTCACCTTCCTCTGTGTCTTTGTCTCTGTCCCTGTCTCTGTCTCTGTCTCTGTCTCTGTCTCTGTCTCTGTCTCTGTCTACGTCTCTGTCCCTGTCTCTGCCTCTGTCTCTGTCTCTGTCTGTGTCTCTGTCCATGTCTCTGCTCCTGTCTTTGTCTGTGTCCCTGTCTCTGTCTCTGTCTCTGTCTCTGTCTCTGTCCGTGTCACTGCGTCTGTCTCGGTCTCTGTCTCTGTCCCTTGTCTCGGTCTCTGTCTCTGTCTCTGTCTCTGTCCGTGTCTCTGCGTCTGTCTCGGACTCCGTCTCTGTCGCTTGTCTCTGTCTGTGCATGTGTGTCTGTTCCTGTCTCTGTCTCTGTCTACGTCTCTGTCCCTGTCTCTGTCTCTGTCTCTGTCTCTGTCTGTGTCTCTGTCCTTGTCTCTGCTCCTGTCTTTGTCTGTGTCCCTGTCTCTGTCTCTGTCTCTGTCTCTGTCTCTGTCTCTGTCTCTGTCCGTGTCACTGCGTCTGTCTCGGTCTCTGTCTCTGTCCCTTGTCTCTGTCTCTGTCTCTGTCTCTGTCTCTGACCGTGTCTCCGCGTCTGTCTCGTTCTCCGTCTCTGTCCCTTGTCTGTGACTCTGTATGTGTGTCTGTTCCTGTCTCTGTCTCTGTCTCTGTCTCTGTCTCTGTCTGTGTCTGTATCTCTGTCTCTGTCTCTGTCTCTGTCTCTGACTCTGTCTCTGTCTCTGTCTCTGTCTCTGTCTCTGTCTCTGTCTCTGTCTCTGTCTCTGTCTCTGTCTCTGTCTCTGTGTCTGTCTCTGTCTCTGTCTCTGTCTCTGTCTCTGTCTCTGTCTCTGTTTCTGTCCCTGTCTCTGTCTCTGTCTCTGTCTCTGTCTCTGTCTCTGCCTCTGTCTCTGTCTCTGTCTCTGTCTATGTCTCTGTGTCTTTGCCGCTGTCTCTGTGTCTGTGTCTCTGTCTCTGTGTCGCCTTCCTCTGTGTCTCTGTCTCTGTCTCTGTCTCTGCCTCCGTCTCTGTCTCTGTCTCTGTCTCTGTCTCTGTCTCTGTCTCTGTCACTGTCTCTGTCTCTGTCTCTGTCTCTGTCTCTGTCTCTGTCTCTGTCTCTGTCTCTGTCTCTGTCTCTGTCTCTGTCTCTGTCTCTGTCTCTGCCTCTGTCTCTGCGTCTGTCTCTGTCTCTGTCTCTGTCTCTGTCTCTGTCTCTGTCTCTGTCTCTGCCTCTGTCTCTGTCTCTGTGTCTGTCTCTGTCTCTGTCTCTGTCTCTGTCTCTGTCTCTGTCTCTGTCTCTGTCTTTGTCTCTGTCTATGTCTATGTCTCTGTGTCTTTGCCGCTGTCTTTGTGTCTGTGTCTCTGTCCCTGTGTCACCTTCCTCTGTGTCTTTGCCGCTGTCTCTGTGTCTGTGTCTCTGTCTCTGTCTCTGTCTCTGTCCCTGTCTCTGTCTCCGTCCGTGTCTCTGTCTCTGTCTCTGTCTCTGTATCTGTCTCTGTCTCTGTCTCTGTCTCTGTCTCTGTCCCTGTCTCTGTCCCTGTCTCTGTCTCTGTCCCTGTCTCCGTCTCTATCTCTGTCTCTGTATATGTCTCTGTCCGTGTCTCTGTCTCTGTCTCTGTCTCTGTCTCTGTCTCTGTCCCTGCCTCTGTCTCTGTCTCTGTCTCTGTCTCTGTTTCTGCCTCTGCCTCTGCATCTATCTTTGCCTCTCTGCCTGTCTCTCTCTCTCTGTCTGTGTCCCTTCCTTCGTGTCTCTGTCTCTGTCTCTGTCTGTGTCTCTGTCTCTGTCTCTGTCTCTGTCTCTGTCTCTGTCTCTGTCTCTGTGTCTTTGTCGCTGCCTCTGTGTCTCTGCCTCTGTCTCTATGTCTCGGAGTCTCTGTCTCCGCGTCTATGTCTCATTGTCTCTGCCTCTGTCTCTGTGTCTGTCTCTGTGTCTGCATCTGTCTCTGCCTCTGTCTCTGTCTCTGTGTCGCCTTCCTCTGTGTCTCTGTCTCTGTCTCTGTCTCTGTCTCTGTCTCTGTCTCTGTCTCTGTCCCTGTCTCTGTCTCTCTCTCCGTTTCAGCCTCTGTCGATGTCTCTGCCTCTGTCTCTGTCTCTGTCTCTATCTCTGTCTCTGTCTCTGTCTCTGTCTCTATCTCTCTCTCTGTCTCTGTCTCGGTCTGTCTCTCCGTTTCTGCCTCTGTCTCTGGCTCGGTCTCTGTCTTTGTCCCTGCCTCTGCCTCTGTCTCTGTCTCTGTCTCTGTCTCTGTCTCTGTCTCTATCTCTGTCTCTGTCTCTGTCTCTGTCTCTGTCTCTGTCTCTGTCTATGTCTCTGTCTCTGTCTATGTCTCTGTCTCTGTCTCTGTCTCTGTCTCTCTCTGTCCCTGTCTCTGTCTCTCTCTCCGTTTCAGCCTCTGTCGATGTCTCTGCCTCTGTCTCTCTCTCTCTGTCTCCGTCTCTGTCTCTGTCCCTGCCTCTGTCTCGGTCTCTGTCTCTGCCTCTATCTCTGTCCCTGTCTTTGTCTCTATCCCTGTCTCTGTCTCTGTCTCTGTCTCTGTCTGTGTTTCTGCCCATGTCTCTGTTCCTGTCTCTGTCTCTGTCTCTGTCTCTGTCTCTGTCTCTGTCTCTGTCTCTGTCTCTGTTCCTGTCTCTGTCTCTGTCTTTGTCTCTGTCCATGTCTCTGTTCCTGTCTCTGTCTCTGTCTCTGTCTCTGTCTCTGTCTCTGTTTCTGTCTCTGTCCCTGTCTCTGTCTCTGTCCCTGTCTCTGTCTCTGTCTCTGTCTCTGTCTATGTCTCTGTCTCTGTCTCTGACCCTGTCTCTGTCCCTGTCTCTGTCTCCGTCCGTGTCTCTGTCTCTGTCTCTGTCTCTGTCTCTGTCTCTGTCTCTGTCTCTGTCTCTGTCTCTGTCCCTGTCTCTGTCCCTGTCTCTGTCTCTGTCCCTGTCTCCGTCTCTGTCTCTGTCTCTGTATATGTCTCTGTCCGTGTCTCTGTCTCTGTCTCTGTCTCTGTCTCTGTCTCTGTCCCTGCCCCTGCCTCTGTCTCTGTCTCTGTCTCTGTTTCTGCCTCTGCCTCTGCATCTATCTTTGCCTCTCTGCCTGTCTCTGTCTCTGTCTGTGTCCCTTTCTTCGTGTCTCTGTCTCTGTCTGTGTCTCTGTCCATGTCTCTGCTCCTGTCTCTGTCTCTGTCTCTGTCCCTGTCTCTGTCTCTGTCTCTGTCTCTGTCCGTGTCTCTGCGTCTGTCTCGGTCTCTGTCTCTGTCCCTTGTCTCTGTCTCTGTATGTGTGTCTGTTCCTGTCCCTGTCTCTGTCTCTGTCTCTGCCTCTGTCTGTGTCTCCGTCTCTGTCTTTGTCTCTGTCTCTGTCTCTGTCTCTGTCTCTGTCTCTGTCTCTGTCTCTGTCTCTGTCTCTGTCTCTGTCTCTGTCTCTGTCTCTGTCTCTGTCTCTGTCTCTGTCTCTGTCTCTGTCTCTGTCTCTGTCTCTGTCTCTGTCTCTGTCTCTGTCTCTGTCTCTCTCTGTCCCTGTCTCTGTTCCTTTCTCTGTCTCTGTCTCTGTCTCTGTCTCTGTCTCTGTCTTCGTCTCTGTCCATGTCTCTGTCTCTGTCTCTGCCTGTGTCTCTGTCCATGTCTCTGTTCCTGTCTCTGTCTCTGTCCCTGTCTGTGTCTCTGTCTCTGTCCCTGTCTCTGTCTCTGTCTCTGTCTCTGTCTGTGTTTCTGCCCATGTCTCGGTTCCTGTCTCTGTCTCTGTCTCTGCCTCTGTCTCTGTCTCTGTCTCTGTCTCTGTCTCTGTCTCTGTCTCTGTCTCTGTCTCTGTCTCTGTCTCTGTCTCTGTCTCTGTCTCTGTCTCTGTCTCAGTCTCTGTCTCTGTCTCTGTCTCTGTCTCTGTCTCTGTCTCTGTCTCTGTCTCTGTCTCTGTCTCTGTCTCTGTCTCTGTCTCTGTCCCTGTCTCTGTCTCTGTCTCTGTCTCTGTCTATGTCTCTGTCTCTGTCTCTGACCCTCTCTCTGTCCCTGTCTCTGTCTCCGTCCGTGTCTCTGTCTCTGTCTCTGTCTCTGTCTCTGTCTCTGTTCCTGTATCTGTCTCTGTCTCTGTCTCTGTCTGTGTCTCTGTCCATGTCTCTGTCTCTGTCTCTGTCTCTGTCTCTGTCTCTGTCTCTGTCTCTGTCTCTGTCTCTGTCTCTGTCTCTGTCTCTGTCTCTGTCTCTGCCTCTGTCTCTGTCTCTGTCTCTGTCTCTGTCTCTGTCTCTGTCTCTGTCTCTGTCTCTGTTTCTGTCTCTGTCCCTGTCTCTGTCTCTGTCCCTGTCTCTGTCTCTGTCTCTGTCTCTGTCTATGTCTCTGCCTCTGTCTCTGACCCTGTCTTTGTCTCTGTCCCTGTCTCTGTCTCTGTCTCTGTCTGTGTTTCTGCCCATGTCTCTGTTCCTGTCTCTGTCTCTGTCTCTGCCTCTGTCTCTGTCTCTGTCTCTGTCTTTGTCTCTGTCTCTGTCTCTGTCTCTGTCTCTGTCTCTGTCTCTGTCTCTGTCTCTGTCTCTGTCTCTGTCTCTGTCGCTGTCTCTGTCTCTGTCTCTGTCTCTGTCTCTCTCTGTCCCTGTCTCTGTTCCTGTCTCTGTCTCTGTCTCTGTCTCTGTCTCTGTCCCTGTCTGTGTCTCTGTCTCTGTCTCTGTCTCTGTCTCTGTCTCTGTCTCTGTCTCTGTCTCTGTCTCTGTCTCTGTCTCTGTCTCTGTCTCTGTCTCTGTCTCTGTCTCTGTCTCTGTCTCTGTCTCTGTCTCTGTCTCTGTCTCTGTCTCTGTCTCTGTCTCTGTCTATGTCTCTGCCTCTGTCTCTGACCCTGTCTTTGTCTCTGTCCCTGTCTCTGTCTCTGTCTCTGTCTGTGTTTCTGCCCATGTCTCTGTTCCTGTCTCTGTCTCTGTCTCTGCCTCTGTCTCTGTCTCTGTCTCTGTCTTTGTCTCTGTCTCTGTCTCTGTCTCTGTCTCTGTCTCTGTCTCTGTCTCTGTCTCTGTCTCTGTCGCTGTCTCTGTCTCTGTGTCTTTGCCGCTGTCTCTGTGTCTGTGTCTCTGTCTCTGTGTCGCCTTCCTCTGTGTCTCTGTCTCTGTCTTTGTCTCTGTCTTTGTCTCTGTCCATGTCTCTGTCTCTGTCTCTGTCTCTGTCTCTGTCTCCGTCTCTGTCCCTGTCTCTGTCTTTGTCTCTGTCCCTGTGTCTGTCCCTGTCTCTATCTTTGTCTCTGTCTCTGTCTCTGTCACTGTTCCTGTATCTGTCTCTGTCTCTGTCTGTGTCTCTGTCCATGTCTCTGTTCCTGTCTCTGTCTCTGTCCCTGTCTCTGTCTCTGTCTGTGTCTCTGTCCATGTCTCTGTCCCTGTCTCTGTCTCTGTCTCTGTCTCTGCCTCTGTCTTTGTCTCTGTCTCTGTCTCTGTCTCTGTCGCTGTCTCTGTCTCTGTCTCTGCCTCTATATCTGTCTCTGACTCTACATCTGTCGCGCTCTCCGTTTCTGTGCCACTGTCGCAGTCTCTGTCTCTCTCTCTGTCTCTGTCGCTGTCTCTGTCTCTGTCTCTGTCTCTGTCTCTGTCTCTGTCTCTGTCTCTGTCTCTGTCGCTATCTCTGTCGCCGCCTCTGCCTCTGTCCCGTGTCCCTGTCTCTGTATCTGTGTCTATGTCTCTGTGTCTTTGCCGCTGTCCCTGTGTCTGTGTCTCCGTCTGTGTGTCGCCTTCCTCTGTGTCTCTGTCTCTGTCTCTGTCTCTGCCTCTGTCTCTGTCTCTGTCTCTGTCTCTGTCTCTGTCTCTGTCTCTGTCTCTGTCTCTGTCTCTGTCTCTGTCTCTGTCTCTGTCTCTGTCTCTGTCTCTGTCTCTGTCTTTGTCTCTGTCTCTGTCTGTATCTCTGCCTCTGTCTCTGTCTCCGTCTCTGTCTCTGTCTCTGTGTCTGTCTCTGACTCTGTCTCTGTCTCTGTCTCTGTCTCTGTTCCTGTCTCTGTCTCTGTCTCTCTCTCTGTCTCTGTCTCTGTCTCTGTCTCTGTCTCTGTCTCTGTCTCTGTCTCTGTCTCTGTTCCTGTATCTGTCTCTGTCTCTGTCTCTGTCTGTGTCTCTGTCCATGTCTCTGTCTCTGTCTCTGTCTCTGTCTCTGTCTCTGTCTCTGTCTCTGTCTCTGTCTCTGTCTCTGTCTCTGTCTCTGTCCCTGCCTCTGTCTCTCTCTCCGTTTCAGCCTCTGTCGATGTCTCTGCCTCTGTCTCTCTCTCTCTCTCTCTTTCTCTGTCTCTCTCTCCGTTTCAGCCTCTGTCGATGTCTCTGCCTCTGTCTCTCTCTCTCTCTCTCTTTCTCTGTCTCTATCTCTCTCTCTGTCTCTGTCTCTGTCTCTATCTCTCTCTCTGTCTCTGTCTCGGGCTGTGTCTCCGTTTCTGCCTCTGTCTCTGTCTCTGTCTCTGTCTCTGTCTCTGTCTCTGTCTCTGTCTCTGTCTCTGTCTCGGTCCCTGTCTCTGTCGCTGTCTCTGTCTCTGTCTCTGCCTCTATATCTCTCTCTGACTCTACATCTGTCGCGCTCTCCGTTTCTGTGCCACTGTCGCAGTCTCTGTCTCTGTCTCTGTCTCTGTCTGTGTCTCTGTCCATGTCTCTGTTCCTGTCCGTGTCTCTGTCCCTGTCTCTGTCTCTGTCTCTGTCTCTGTCTCTGTCTCTGTCTCTGTCTCTGTCCGTGTCTCTGCGTCTGTCTCGGTCTCTCTCTCTGTCCCTTGTCTCTGTCTCTGTATGTGTGTCTGTTCCTGTCTCTGTCTCTGTCTCTGCCTCTGTCTCTGTCTCTGCATCTGTCTCTGTCTCTGTCTCTGTCTCTGTCTCTGTCTCTGTCTCTGTCTCTGTCTCTGTCTCTGTCTCTGTCTCTGTCTCTGTCTCTGTCTCTGTTTCTGTCTCTCTCCCTGTCTCTGTTTCTGTCTCTGTCTCTGTCTCTGTCTCTGCCTCTGTCTCTGTCTCTGTCTCTGTCTCTGTTTCTGTCTCTGTCCCTGTCTCTGTCTCTGTCCCTGTCTCTGTCTCTGTCTCTGTCTATGTCTCTGACTCTGTCTCTGACCCTGTCTCTGTCCCTGTCTCTGTCTCCGTCCGTGTCTCTGTCTCTGTCTCTGTCTCTGTCTCTGTCTCTGTCTCTGTCTCTGTCTCTGTCTCTGCCCCTGTCTCTGTCCCTGTCTCTGTCTCTGTCCCTGTCTCCGTCTCTGTCTCTGTCTCTGTATATGTCTCTGTCCGTGTCTCTGTCTCTGTCTCTGTCTCTGTCTCTGTCTCTGTCTCCGTCCCTGCCTCTGTCTCTGTCTCTGTCTCTGTCTCTGTCTCTGTCTCTGTCTCTGTCTCTGTCTCTGTCTCTGTCTCTGTCTCTGTCTCTGTCTCTGTCTCTGTCTCTGTCTCTGTCTCTGTCTCTGTCTCTGTCTCTGTCTCTGTCTCTGTCTCTGTCTCTGTCTCTGTCTCTGTCTATGTATCTGTCTCTGTCTCTGTGTCTGTCTCTGTCTCTGTCTCTGTCCCTGTCTCTGTCTCTGTCTCTGTCTCTGTCTCTGTCTCTGTCTCTGTCTCTGTCTCTGTCTCTGTCTCTGTCTCTGTCTCTGTTTCTGTCTCTCTCCCTGTCTCTGTTTCTGTCTCTGTCTCTGTCTCTGTCTCTGTCTCTGTCGCTGTCTCTGTCTCTGTGTCTTTGCCGCTGTCTCTGTGTCTGTGTCTCTGTCTCTGTGTCGCCTTCCTCTGTGTCTCTGTCTCTGTCTTTGTCTCTGTCTTTGTCTCTGTCCATGTCTCTGTCCCTGTCTCTGTCTCTGTCTCTGTCTCCGTCTCTGTCCCTGTCTCTGTCTTTGTCTCTGTCCCTGTGTCTGTCCCTGTCTCTATCTTTGTCTCTGTCTCTGTCTCTGTCACTGTTCCTGTATCTGTCTCTGTCTCTGTCTCTGTCTGTGTCTCTGTCCATGTCTCTGTTCCTGTCTCTGTCTCTGTCCCTGTCCCTGTCTCTGTCTCTGTCTGTGTCTCTGTCCATGTCTCTGTCCCTGTCTCTGTCTCTGTCTCTGTCTCTGCCTCTGTCTTTGTCTCTGTCTCTGTCTCTGTCGCTGTCTCTGTCTCTGTCTCTGCCTCTATATCTGTCTCTGACTCTACATCTGTCGCGCTCTCCGTTTCTGTGCCACTGTCGCAGTCTCTGTCTCTGTCTCTGTCTCTGTCTCTGTCTCTGTCTCTGTCTCTGTCTCTGTCTCTGTCTCTGTCTCTGTCTCTGTCTCTGTCTCTGTCGCTGTCTCTGTCGCCGCCTCTGCCTCTGTCCCGTGTCTCTGTCTCTGTATCTGTGTCTATGTCTCTGTGTCTTTGCCGCTGTCCCTGTGTCTGTGTCTCCGTCTGTGTGTCGCCTTCCTCTGTGTCTCTGTCTCTGTCTCTGTCTCTGTCTCTGTCTCTGCCTCTGTCTCTGTCTCTGTCTCTGTCTCTGTCTCTGTCTCTGTCTCTGTCTCTGTCTCTGTCTCTGTCTCTGTCTCTGTCTCTGTCTCTGTCTCTGTCTCTGTCTCTGTCTTTGTCTCTGTCTCTGTCTGTATCTCTGCCTCTGTCTCTGTCTCCGTCTCTGTCTCTGTCTCTGTGTCTGTCTCTGACTCTGTCTCTGTCTCTGTCTCTGTCTCTGTTCCTGTCTCTGTCTCTGTCTCTCTCTCTGTCCCTGTCTCTGTCTCTGTCTCTGTCTCTGTCTCTGTCTGTGTCTCTGACTCTGTTTAAGGCTCTGTGTCTTTGCCGCTGTCTCTGTGTCTGTGTCTCTGTCTCTGTGTCGCCTTCCTCTGTGCCTCTGGCTCTGTCTCTGTCTCTGTCTCTGTCTCTGTCTCTGTCTCTGTCTCTGTCTCTGTCTCTGTCTCTGTCTCTGTCTCTGTCTCTGTGTCGCCTTCCTCTGTGCCTCTGGCTCTGTCTCTGTCTCTGTCTCTGTCTCTGTCTCTGTCTCTGTCTCTGTCTCTGTCTCTGTCTCTGTCTCTGTCTCTGTCTCTGTCTCTGTCTCTGTCTCTGTCCGTGTCTCTCCGTCTGTCACGGTCTCTGTCTCTGTTCCTTGTCTCTGTCTCTGTCTCTGTCTCTGTCTCTGTCCGTGTCTCTGCGTCTGTCTCGGTCTCTCTCTCTGTCCCTTGTCTCTGTCTCTGTATGTGTGTCTGTTCCTGTCTCTGTCTCTGTCTCTGCCTCTGTCTCTGTCTCTGCATCTGTCTCTGTCTCTGTCTCTGTCTCTGTCTCTGTCTCTGTCTCTGTCTCTGTCTCTGTCTCTGTCTCTGTCTCTGTCTCTGTCTCTGTTCCTGTCTCGGTCTCTGTCTCTGTCTCTGTCTCTGTCTCTGTCTCTGTCTCTGTCTTCGTCTATGTCCCTGTCTCTGTCTCTGTCTCTGTCTCTGTCTCTGTCTCTGTCTCTGTCTGTGTCTCTGTCCATGTCTCCGTTCCTGTCTCTGTCTCTGTCCCTGTCTCTGTCTCTGTCTCTGTCTCTGTCTCTGTCCGTGTCTCTCCGTCTGTCACGGTCTCTGTCTCTGTCCCTTGTCTCTGTCTCTGTATGTGTGTCTGTTCCTGTCTCGGTCTCTGTCTTTGTCTCTGTCCATGTCTCTGTCTCTGTCTCTGTCTCTGTCTCTGTCTCTGTCTCTGTCTCTGTCTCTGTCTCTGTCTCTGTCACTGTCTCTGTCTCTGTGTCTGTCTCTGCCTCTGTGTCTGTCTCTGTCTTTGTCTCTGTCCATGTCTCTGTCTCTGTCTCTGTCTCTGTCTCTGTCTCCGTCTCTGTCCCTGTCTCTGTCTTTGTCTCTGTCCCTGTGTCTGTCCCTGTCTCTATCTTTGTCTCTGTCTCTGTCTCTGTCACTGTTCCTGTATCTGTCTCTGTCTCTGTCTCTGTCTGTGTCTCTGTCCATGTCTCTGTTCCTGTCTCTGTCTCTGTCCCTGTCTCTGTCTCTGTCTGTGTCTCTGTCCATGTCTCTGTCCCTGTCTCTGTCCCTGTCTCTGTCTCTGTCTCTGTCTCTGTCTCTGTCTGTGTCTCTGTCCATGTCTCCGTTCCTGTCTCTGTCTCTGTCCCTGTCTCTGTCTCTGTCTCTTTCTCTGTCTCTGTCTCTGTCCGTGTCTCTCCGTCTGTCACGGTCTCTGTCTCTGTCCCTTGTCTCTGTCTCTGTATGTGTGTCTGTTCCTGTCTCTGTCTCTGTCTTTGTCTCTGTCCATGTCTCTGTCTTTGTCTTTGTCTCTGTCTCTGTCTCTGTCTCTGTCACTGTCGCTGTCTCTGTGTCTGTCTCTGTCTCTGTGTCTGTCTCTGTCTCTGTCTCTGTCTCTGTCTCTGTCTCTGTCTCTGTCTCTGTCTCTGTCTCTGTCTCTGTCCGTGTCTCTCCGTCTGTCACGGTCTCTGTCTCTGTTCCTTGTCTCTGTCTCTGTCTCTGTCTCTGTCTCTGTCTCTGTCTCTGTCTCTGTCTCTGTCTCTGTCTCTGTCTCTGTCTCTGTCTCTGTCTCTGTCTCTGTCCGTGTCTCTCCGTCTGTCACGGTCTCTGTCTCTGTTCCTTGTCTCTGTCTCTGTCTCTGTCTGTGTCTCTGTCCATGTCTCTGTTCCTGTCCGTGTCTCTGTCCCTGTCTCTGTCTCTGTCTCTGTCTCTGTCCGTGTCTCTGCGTCTGTCTCGGTCTCTCTCTCTGTCCCTTGTCTCTGTCTCTGTATGTGTGTCTGTTCCTGTCTCTGTCTCTGTCTCTGCCTCTGTCTCTGTCTCTGCATCTGTCTCTGTCTCTGTCTCTGTCTCTGTCCCTTGTCTCTGTCTCTGTATGTGTGTCTGTTCCTGTCTCTGTCCCTGTCTTTGTCTCTGTCCATGTCTCTGTCTCTGTCTCTGTCTCTGTCTCTGTCTCTGTCTCTGTCTCTGTCTCTGTCTCTGTAACTGTCTCTGTCTCTGTGTCTGTCTCTGTCTCTGTGTCTGTCTCTGTCTTTGTCTCTGTCCATGTCTCTGTCTCTGTCTCTGTCTCTGTCTCTGTCTCTGTCTCCGTCTCTGTCCCTGTCTCTGTCTTTGTCTCTGTCCCTGTGTCTGTCCCTGTCTCTATCTTTGTCTGTGTCTCTGTCTCTGTCACTGTTCCTGTATCTGTCTCTGTCTCTGTCTCTGTCTGTGTCTCTGTCCATGTCTCTGTTCCTGTCTCTGTCTCTGTCCCTGTCTCTGTCTCTGTCTGTGTCTCTGTCCATGTCTCTGTCCCTGTCTCTGTCTCTGTCTCTGTCTCTGCCTCTGCCTCTGCCTCTGTCTCTGTCTCTGTCTCTGTCTCTGTCGCTGTCTCTGTCTCTGTCTCTGCCTCTATATCTGTCTCTGACTCTACATCTGTCGCGCTCTCCGTTTCTGTGCCACTGTCGCAGTCTCTGTCTCTGTCTCTGTCTCTGTCTCTGTCTCTGTCTCTGTCTCTGTCTCTGTCTCTGTCTCTGTCTCTGTCTCTGTCTCTGTCTCTGTCTCTGTCGCTGTCTCTGTCGCCGCCTCTGCCTCTGTCCCGTGTCTCTGTCTCTGTATCTGTGTCTATGTCTCTGTGTCTTTGCCGCTGACCCTGTGTCTGTGTCTCTGTCTCTGTGTCGCCTTCCTCTGTGTCTCTGTCTCTGTCTCTGTCTCTGTCTCTGTCTCTGCCTCTGTCTCTGTCTCTGTCTCTGTCTCTGTCTCTGTCTCTGTCTCTGTCTCTGTCTCTGTCTCTGTCTCTGTCTCTGTCTCTGTCTCTGTCTCTGTCTCTGTCTCTGTCTCTGTCTTTGTCTCTGTCTCTGTCTGTATCTCTGCCTCTGTCTCTGTCTCCGTCTCTGTCTCTGTCTCTGTGTCTGTCTCTGACTCTGTCTCTGTCTCTGTCTCTGTCTCTGTCTCTGTCTCTGTCTCTGTCTCTGTCTCTGTCTCTGTCTCTGTCTCTGTCTCTGTCTCTGTCTCTGTCTTTGTCTCTGTCTCTGTCTGTATCTCTGCCTCTGTCTCTGTCTCCGTCTCTGTCTCTGTCTCTGTGTCTGTCTCTGACTCTGTCTCTGTCTCTGTCTCTGTCTCTGTTCCTGTCTCTGTCTCTGTCTCTCTCTCTGTCTCTGTCTCTGTCTCTGTCTCTGTCTCTGTCTCTGTCTCTGTCTGTGTCTCTGTCTCTGTTTAAGTCTCTGTGTCTTTGCCGCTGTCTCTGTGTCTGTGTCTCTGTCTCTGTGTCGCCTTCCTCTGTGCCTCTATCTCTGTCTCTGTCTCTGTCTCTGTCTCTGTCTCTGTCCGTGTCTCTCCGTCTGTCACGGTCTCTGTCTCTGTTCCTTGTCTCTGTCTCTGTCTCTGTCTCTGTCTCTGTCCGTGTCTCTGCGTCTGTCTCGGTCTCCGTCTCTGTCCCTTGTCTCTGTCTCTGTATGTGTGTCTGTTCCTGCCTCTGTCTCTGTCTCTGTCTCTGTCTGTATCTCTGTCTCTGTCTCTGTCTCTGTTCCTGTCTCTGTCTCTGTCTTTGTCTCTGTCCATGTCTCTGTTCCTGTCTCTGTCTCTGTCTCTGTCTCTGTCTGTGTCTCTGTCTCTGTCTCTGTCTCTGTCTCTGCGTCTGTCTCGGTCTCCGTCTCTGTCTCTGTCTCTGTCTCTGTCTCTGTCTGTGTCTCTGTCCATGTCTCTGTTCCTGTCCGTGTCTCTGTCCCTGTCTCCGTCTCTGTCTCTGTCTCTGTCCGTGTCTCTGCGTCTGTCTCTGTCTCTGTCTCTGTCTCTGTCTCTGTCTCTGTCTCTGTCTCTGTCTCTGTCTCTGTCTCTGTCTCTGTCTCTGTCTCTGCCTCTGTCTTCGTCTATGTCCCTGTCTCTGTCTCTGTCTCTGTCTCTGTCTCTGTCTGTGTCTCTGTCCATGTCTCCGTTCCTGTCTCTGTCTCTGTCCCTGTCTCTGTCTCTGTCTCTCTCTCTGTCTCTGTCCGTGTCTCTCCGTCTGTCACGGTCTCTGTCTCTGTCCCTTGTCTCTGTCTCTGTATGTGTGTCTGTTCCTGTCTCTGTCTCTGTCTTTGTCTCTGTCCATGTCTCTGTCTCTGTCTCTGTCTCTGTCTCTGTCTCTGTCTCTGTCTCTGCCTCTGTCTCTGTCTCTGCATCTGTCTCTGTCTCTGTCTCTGTCTCTGTCTCTGTCTCTGTCTCTGTCTCTGTCTCTGTCTCTGTCTCTGTCTCTGTCTCTGTCTCTGTCTCTGTCTCTGTTCCTGTCTCGGTCTCTGTCTCTGTCTCTGTCTCTGTCTCTTTCTCTGTCTCTGTCTCTGTCTTCGTCTATGTCCCTGTCTCTGTCTCTGTCTCTGTCTCTGTCTCTGTCTGTGTCTCTGTCCATGTCTCCGTTCCTGTCTCTGTCTCTGTCCCTGTCTCTGTCTCTGTCTCTTTCTCTGTCTCTGTCTCTGTCCGTGTCTCTCCGTCTGTCACGGTCTCTGTCTCTGTCCCTTGTCTCTGTCTCTGTATGTGTGTCTGTTCCTGTCTCTGTCTCTGTCTTTGTCTCTGTCCATGTCTCTGTCTTTGTCTTTGTCTCTGTCTCTGTCTCTGTCTCTGTCACTGTCTCTGTCTCTGTGTCTGTCTCTGTCTCTGTGTCTGTCTCTGTCTCTGTCTCTGTCTCTGTCTCTGTCTCTGTCTCTGTCTCTGTCTCTGTCTCTGTCTCTGTCTCTGTCCGTGTCTCTCCGTCTGTCACGGTCTCTGTCTCTGTTCCTTGTCTCTGTCTCTGTCTCTGTCTCTGTCTCTGTCTCTGTCTCTGTCTCTGTCTCTGTCTCTGTCTCTGTCTCTGTCTCTGTCTCTGTCTCTGTCTCTGTCTCTGTCTCTGTCTCTGTCCGTGTCTCTCCGTCTGTCACGGTCTCTGTCTCTGTTCCTTGTCTCTGTCTCTGTCTCTGTCTGTGTCTCTGTCCATGTCTCTGTTCCTGTCCGTGTCTCTGTCCCTGTCTCTGTCTCTGTCTCTGTCTCTGTCCGTGTCTCTGCGTCTGTCTCGGTCTCTCTCTCTGTCCCTTGTCTCTGTCTCTGTATGTGTGTCTGTTCCTGTCTCTGTCTCTGTCTCTGCCTCTGTCTCTGTCTCTGCATCTGTCTCTGTCTCTGTCTCTGTCTCTGTCCCTTGTCTCTGTCTCTGTATGTGTGTCTGTTCCTGTCTCTGTCTCTGTCTTTGTCTCTGTCCATGTCTCTGTCTCTGTCTCTGTCTCTGTCTCTGTCTCTGTCTCTGTCTCTGTCTCTGTCTCTGTAACTGTCTCTGTCTCTGTGTCTGTCTCTGTCTCTGTGTCTGTCTCTGTCTTTGTCTCTGTCCATGTCTCTGTCTCTGTCTCTGTCTCTGTCTCTGTCTCCGTCTCTGTCCCTGTCTCTGTCTTTGTCTCTGTCCCTGTGTCTGTCCCTGTCTCTATCTTTGTCTGTGTCTCTGTCTCTGTCACTGTTCCTGTATCTGTCTCTGTCTCTGTCTCTGTCTGTGTCTCTGTCCATGTCTCTGTTCCTGTCTCTGTCTCTGTCCCTGTCTCTGTCTCTGTCTGTGTCTCTGTCCATGTCTCTGTCCCTGTCTCTGTCTCTGTCTCTGTCTCTGCCTCTGCCTCTGTCTCTGTCTCTGTCTCTGTCTCTGTCTCTGTCTCTGTCGCTGTCTCTGTCTCTGTCTCTGCCTCTATATCTGTCTCTGACTCTACATCTGTCGCGCTCTCCGTTTCTGTGCCACTGTCGCAGTCTCTGTCTCTGTCTCTGTCTCTGTCTCTGTCTCTGTCTCTGTCTCTGTCTCTGTCTCTGTCTCTGTCTCTGTCTCTGTCTCTGTCTCTGTCTCTGTCTCTGTCTCTGTCGCTGTCTCTGTAGCCGCCTCTGCCTCTGTCCCGTGTCTCTGTCTCTGTATCTGTGTCTATGTCTCTGTGTCTTTGCCGCTGACCCTGTGTCTGTGTCTCTGTCTCTGTGTCGCCTTCCTCTGTGTCTCTGTCTCTGTCTCTGTCTCTGTCTCTGTCTCTGCCTCTGTCTCTGTCTCTGTCTCTGTCTCTGTCTCTGTCTCTGTCTCTGTCTCTGTCTCTGTCTCTGTCTCTGTCTCTGTCTCTGTCTCTGTCTCTGTCTTTGTCTCTGTCTCTGTCTGTATCTCTGCCTCTGTCTCTGTCTCCGTCTCTGTCTCTGTCTCTGTGTCTGTCTCTGACTCTGTCTCTGTCTCTGTCTCTGTCTCTGTTCCTGTCTCTGTCTCTGTCTCTCTCTCTGTCTCTGTCTCTGTCTCTGTCTCTGTCTCTGTCTCTGTCTCTGTCTCTGTCTCTGTCTCTGTAACTGTCTCTGTCTCTGTGTCTGTCTCTGTCTCTGTGTCTGTCTCTGTCTTTGTCTCTGTCCATGTCTCTGTCTCTGTCTCTGTCTCTGTCTCTGTCTCCGTCTCTGTCCTTGTCTCTGTCTTTGTCTCTGTCCCTGTGTCTGTCCCTGTCTCTATCTTTGTCTGTGTCTCTGTCTCTGTCACTGTTCCTGTATCTGTCTCTGTCTCTGTCTCTGTCTGTGTCTCTGTCCATGTCTCTGTTCCTGTCTCTGTCTCTGTCCCTGTCTCTGTCTCTGTCTGTGTCTCTGTCCATGTCTCTGTCCCTGTCTCTGTCTCTGTCTCTGTCTCTGCCTCTGCCTCTGTCTCTGTCTCTGTCTCTGTCTCTGTCTCTGTCGCTGTCTCTGTCTCTGTCTCTGCCTCTATATCTGTCTCTGACTCTACATCTGTCGCGCTCTCCGTTTCTGTGCCACTGTCGCAGTCTCTGTCTCTGTCTCTGTCTCTGTCTCTGTCTCTGTCTCTGTCTCTGTCTCTGTCTCTGTCTCTGTCTCTGTCTCTGTCTCTGTCTCTGTCTCTGTCGCTGTCTCTGTCGCCGCCTCTGCCTCTGTCCCGTGTCTCTGTCTCTGTATCTGTGTCTATGTCTCTGTGTCTTTGCCGCTGACCCTGTGTCTGTGTCTCTGTCTCTGTGTCGCCTTCCTCTGTGTCTCTGTCTCTGTCTCTGTCTCTGTCTCTGTCTCTGCCTCTGTCTCTGTCTCTGTCTCTGTCTCTGTCTCTGTCTCTGTCTCTGTCTCTGTCTCTGTCTCTGTCTCTGTCTCTGTCTCTGTCTCTGTCTTTGTCTCTGTCTCTGTCTGTATCTCTGCCTCTGTCTCTGTCTCCGTCTCTGTCTCTGTCTCTGTGTCTGTCTCTGACTCTGTCTCTGTCTCTGTCTCTGTCTCTGTTCCTGTCTCTGTCTCTGTCTCTCTCTCTGTCTCTGTCTCTGTCTCTGTCTCTGTCTCTGTCTCTGTCTGTGTCTCTGTCTCTGTTTAAGTCTCTGTGTCTTTGCCGCTGTCTCTGTGTCTGTGTCTCTGTCTCTGTGTCGCCTTCCTCTGTGCCTCTATCTCTGTCTCTGTCTCTGTCTCTGTCTCTGTCTCTGTCTCTGTCTCTGTCTCTGTCTCTGTCTCTGTCTCTGTCCGTGTCTCTCCGTCTGTCACGGTCTCTGTCTCTGTACCTTGTCTCTGTCTCTGTCTCTGTCTCTGTCTCTGTCCGTGTCTCTGCGTCTGTCTCGGTCTCCGTCTCTGTCCCTTGTCTCTGTCTCTGTATGTGTGTCTGTTCCTGCCTCTGTCTCTGTCTCTGTCTCTGTCTGTATCTCTGTCTCTGTCTCTGTCTCTGTTCCTGTCTCTGTCTCTGTCTTTGTCTCTGTCCATGTCTCTGTTCCTGTCTCTGTCTCTGTCTCTGTCTCTGTCTGTGTCTCTGTCTCTGTCTCTGTCTCTGTCTCTGCGTCTGTCTCGGTCTCCGTCTCTGTCTCTGTCTCTGTCTCTGTCTCTGTCTGTGTCTCTGTCCATGTCTCTGTTCCTGTCCATGTCTCTGTCCCTGTCTCCGTCTCTGTCTCTGTCTCTGTCCGTGTCTCTGCGTCTGTCTCTGTCTCTGTCTCTGTCTCTGTCTCTGTCTCTGTCTCTGTCTCTGTCTCTGTCTCTGTCTCTGTCTCTGTCTCTGCCTCTGTCTTCGTCTATGTCCCTGTCTCTGTCTCTGTATGTGTGTCTGTTCCTGTCTCTGTCTCTGTCTCTGCCTCTGTCTCTGTCTCTGCATCTGTCTCTGTCTCTGTCTCTGTCTCTGTCCCTTGTCTCTGTCTCTGTATGTGTGTCTGTTCCTGTCTCTGTCTCTGTCTTTGTCTCTGTCCATGTCTCTGTCTCTGTCTCTGTCTCTGTCTCTGTCTCTGTCTCTGTCTCTGTCTCTGTCTCTGTAACTGTCTCTGTCTCTGTGTCTGTCTCTGTCTCTGTGTCTGTCTCTGTCTTTGTCTCTGTCCATGTCTCTGTCTCTGTCTCTGTCTCTGTCTCTGTCTCTGTCTGTATCTCTGTCTCTGTCTCTGTCTCTGTTCCTGTCTCTGTCTCTGTCTTTGTCTCTGTCCATGTCTCTGTTCCTGTCTCTGTCTCTGTCTCTGTCTCTGTCTGTGTCTCTGTCTCTGTCTCTGTCTCTGTCTCTGCGTCTGTCTCGGTCTCCGTCTCTGTCTCTGTCTCTGTCTCTGTCTCTGTCTGTGTCTCTGTCCATGTCTCTGTTCCTGTCCGTGTCTCTGTCCCTGTCTCCGTCTCTGTCTCTGTCTCTGTCCGTGTCTCTGCGTCTGTCTCTGTCTCTGTCTCTGTCTCTGTCTCTGTCTCTGTCTCTGTCTCTGTCTCTGTCTCTGTCTCTGTCTCTGTCTCTGTCTCTGTCTCTGCCTCTGTCTTCGTCTATGTCCCTGTCTCTGTCTCTGTATGTGTGTCTGTTCCTGTCTCTGTCTCTGTCTCTGCCTCTGTCTCTGTCTCTGCATCTGTCTCTGTCTCTGTCTCTGTCTCCGTCCCTTGTCTCTGTCTCTGTATGTGTGTCTGTTCCTGTCTCTGTCTCTGTCTTTGTCTCTGTCCATGTCTCTGTCTCTGTCTCTGTCTCTGTCTCTGTCTCTGTCTCTGTCTCTGTCTCTGCCTCTGTAACTGTCTCTGTCTCTGTGTCTGTCTCTGTCTCTGTCTCTGCCTCTGCCTCTGTCTCTGTCTCTGTCTCTGTCTCTGTCTCTGTCGCTGTCTCTGTCTCTGTCTCTGCCTCTATATCTGTCTCTGACTCTACATCTGTCGCGCTCTCCGTTTCTGTGCCACTGTCGCAGTCTCTGTCTCTGTCTCTGTCTCTGTCTCTGTCTCTGTCTCTGTCTCTGTCTCTGTCTCTGTCTCTGTCTCTGTCTCTGTCTCTGTCTCTGTCTCTGTCGCTGTCTCTGTCGCCGCCTCTGCCTCTGTCCCGTGTCTCTGTCTCTGTATCTGTGTCTATGTCTCTGTGTCTTTGCCGCTGACCCTGTGTCTGTGTCTCTGTCTCTGTGTCGCCTTCCTCTGTGTCTCTGTCTCTGTCTCTGTCTCTGTCTCTGTCTCTGCCTCTGTCTCTGTCTCTGTCTCTGTCTCTGTCTCTGTCTCTGTCTCTGTCTCTGTCTCTGTCTCTGTCTCTGTCTCTGTCTCTGTCTCTGTCTCTGTCTCTGTCTCTGTCTCTGTCTTTGTCTCTGTCTCTGTCTGTATCTCTGCCTCTGTCTCTGTCTCCGTCTCTGTCTCTGTCTCTGTGTCTGTCTCTGACTCTGTCTCTGTCTCTGTCTCTGTCTCTGTTCCTGTCTCTGTCTCTGTCTCTCTCTCTGTCTCTGTCTCTGTCTCTGTCTCTGTCTCTGTCTCTGTCTGTGTCTCTGTCTCTGTTTAAGTCTCTGTGTCTTTGCCGCTGTCTCTGTGTCTGTGTCTCTGTCTCTGTGTCGCCTTCCTCTGTGCCTCTATCTCTGTCTCTGTCTCTGTCTCTGTCTCTGTCTCTGTCTCTGTCTCTGTCTCTGTCTCTGTCTCTGTCCGTGTCTCTCCGTCTGTCACGGTCTCTGTCTCTGATCCTTGTCTCTGTCTCTGTCTCTGTCTCTGTCTCTGTCCGTGTCTCTGCGTCTGTCTCGGTCTCCGTCTCCGTCCCTTGTCTCTGTCTCTGTATGTGTGTCTGTTCCTGCCTCTGTCTCTGTCTCTGTCTCTGTCTGTATCTCTGTCTCTGTCTCTGTCTCTGTTCCTGTCTCTGTCTCTGTCTTCGTCTCTGTCCATGTCTCTGTTCCTGTCTCTGTCTCTGTCTCTGTCTCTGTCTGTGTCTCTGTCTCTGTCTCTGTCTCTGTCTCTGCGTCTGTCTCGGTCTCCGTCTCTGTCTCTGTCTCTGTCTCTGTCTCTGTCTGTGTCTCTGTCCATGTCTCTGTTCCTGTCCGTGTCTCTGTCCCTGTCTCCGTCTCTGTCTCTGTCTCTGTCCGTGTCTCTGCGTCTGTCTCTGTCTCTGTCTCTGTCTCTGTCTCTGTGTCTGTCTCTGTCTCTGTCTCTGTCTCTGTCTCTGTCTCTGTCTCTGCCTCTGTCTTCGTCTATGTCCCTGTCTCTGTCTCTGTCTCTGTCTCTGTCTCTGTCTGTGTCTCTGTCCATGTCTCCGTTCCTGTCTCTGTCTCTGTCCCTGTCTCTGTCTCTGTCTCTGTCTCTGTCTCTGTCTCTGTCTCTGTCTCTGTCTCTGTCTCTGTCTCTGACTCTGTCTCTGTCTCTGTCTCTGTTCCTGTCTCTGTCTCTGTATGTGTGTCTGTTCCTGCCTCTGTCTATGTCTGCATCTCTGTCTCTGTCTGTGGTTCTACCTCTGACGCTATCTCCGTCTCTGTGTCTGTCTCTGTCTCTGTCTCTGTCTCTCTCTCTCTGTTCCTGTCCCCGTCTCTGTCTCTGTCCCTCTCTCTGTCTCTGTCTCTGTCTCTGTCTCTGTCTCTGTCTCTGTCTGTGTCTCTGTCTCTGTTTATGTCTCTGTGTCTTTGCCGCTGTCTCTGTGTCTGTGTCTCTGTCTCTGTGTCGCCTTCCTCTGTGCCTCTGTCTCTGTCTTTGTCTCAGTTTCTGTCTCTGTCTCTGTCTCTGTCTCTGTCTCTGTCTCTGTCTCTGTCTCTGTCTCTGTCTCTGTCCTCGTCTATGTCTCTGTCTCTGTTCCTGTCTCTGTCTCTGTCTTTGTCTCTGTCCATGTCTCTGTTCCTGTCTCTGTCTCTGTCTCTGTCTCTGTCTCTGTCTGTGTCTCTGTCTCTGTCTCTGTCGCTGTCTCTGTCGCCGCCTCTGCCTCTGTCCCGTGTCTCTGTCTCTGTATCTGTGTCTATATCTCTGTGTCTTCGCCGCTGTCCCTGTGTCTGTGTCTCTGTCTCCGTGTCGCCTTCCTCTGTGTCTCTGTCTCTGTCTCTGTCTCTGTCTCTGTCTCTGTTCCTTGTCTCTGTCTCTGTCTCTGTCTCTGTCTCTGTCTCTGTCCGTGTCTCTGCGTCTGTCTCGGTCTCCTTCTCTGTCCCTTGTCTCTGTCTCTGTATGTGTGTCTGTTCCTGTCTCTGTCTCTGTCTCTGTCTCTGTCTGTATCTCTGTCTCTGTCTCTGTCTCTGTCTCTGTCTCTGTCTCTGTCTCTGTCTCTGTCTCTGTCTCTGTCTCTGTCTCTGTCTCTGTCTCTGTCTCTGTCTCTGTCTCTGTCTCTGTCTCTGTCTCTGTCTCTGTCTCTGTCTCTGTCTCTGTCTCTGTCTCTGTCTCTGTCTCTGTCTCTGTCTCTGTGTCTGTCTCTGTCTCTGTCTCTGTCTCTGTCTCTGTCTCTGTCTCTGTTTCTGTCTCTGTTTCTGTCTCTGTCTCTGTCTCTGTCTCTGTCTCTGTCTCTGTCTCTGTCTCTGTTCCTGTCTCTGTCTCTGTCTTTGTCTCTGTCCGTGTCTCCGTTCCTGTCTCTGTCTCTGTCCCTGTCTCTGTCTCTGTCTCTGTCTCTGTCTCTGTTCCTTGTCTCTGTCTCTGTCTCTGTCTCTGTCTCTGTCTCTGTCCGTGTCTCTGCGTCTGTCTCGGTCTCCTTCTCTGTCCCTTGTCTCTGTCTCTGTATGTGTGTCTGTTCCTGTCTCTGTCTCTGTCTCTGTCTCTGTCTGTATCTCTGTCTCTGTCTCTGTCTCTGTCTCTGTCTCTGTCTCTGTCTCTGTCTCTGTCTCTGTCTCTGTCTCTGTCTCTGTCTCTGTCTCTGTCTCTGTCTCTGTCTCTGTCTCTGTCTCTGTCTCTGTCTCTGTCTCTGTCTCTGTCTCTGTCTCTGTCTCTGTCTCTGTCTCTGTCTCTGTCTCTGTGTCTGTCTCTGTCTCTGTCTCTGTCTCTGTCTCTGTCTCTGTCTCTGTTTCTGTCTCTGTTTCTGTCTCTGTCTCTGTCTCTGTCTCTGTCTCTGTCTCTGTCTCTGTCTCTGTTCCTGTCTCTGTCTCTGTCTTTGTCTCTGTCCGTGTCTCCGTTCCTGTCTCTGTCTCTGTCCCTGTCTCTGTCTCTGTCTCTGTCTCTGTCTCTGTCTCTGTCTCTGTCTCTGTCCGTGTCTCTGCGTCTGTCTCGGTCTCTCTCTCTGTCCCTTGTCTCTGTCTCTGTATGTGTGTCTGTTCCTGTCTCTGTCTCTGTCTCTGCCTCTGTCTCTGTCTCTGCATCTGTCTCTGTCTCTGTCTCTGTCTCTGTCTCTGTCTCTGTCTCTGTCTATGTCTCTGTCTCTGTCTCTGTCTCTGTCTCTGTCTCTGTCTCTGTCTCTGTCTCTGTTCCTGTCTCGGTCTCTGTCTCTGTCTCTGTCTCTGTCTCTGTCTCTGTCTTTGTCTCTGTCCATGTCTCTGTTCCTGTCTCTGTCTCTGTCTCTGTCTCTGTCTCTGTTTCTGTCTCTGTTTCTGTCTCTGTCTCTGTCTCTGTCTCTGTCTCTGTCTCTGTCTCTGTCTCTGTTCCTGTCTCTGTCTCTGTCTTTGTCTCTGTCCGTGTCTCCGTTCCTGTCTCTGTCTCTGTCCCTGTCTCTGTCTCTGTCTCTGTCTCTGTCTCTGTCTCTGTCTCTGTCTCTGTCTCTGTCCGTGTCTCTGCGTCTGTCTCGGTCTCCGTCTCTGTCCCTTGTCTCTGTCTCTGTATGTGTGTCTGTTCCTGCCTCTGTCTCTGTCTCTGTCTCTGTCTGTATCTCTGTCTCTGTCTCTGTCTCTGTTCCTGTCTCTGTCTCTGTCTTTGTCTCTGTCCATGTCTCTGTTCCTGTCTCTGTCTCTGTCTCTGTCTCCGTCTGTGTCTCTGTCTCTGTCTCTGTCTCTGTCTCTGCGTCTGTCTCGGTCTCCGTCTCTGTCTCTGTCTCTGTCTCTGTCTGTGTCTCTGTCCATGTCTCTGTTCCTGTCCGTGTCTCTGTCCCTGTCTCTGTCTCTGTCTCTGTCTCTGTCCGTGTCTCTGCGTCTGTCTCGGTCTCTCTCTCTGTCCCTTGTCTCTGTCTCTGTATGTGTGTCTGTTCCTGTCTCTGTCTCTGTCTCTGCCTCTGTCTCTGTCTCTGCATCTGTCTCTGTCTCTGTCTCTGTCTCTGTCTCTGTCTCTGTCTCTGTCTCTGTCTCTGTCTCTGTCTCTGTCTCTGTCTCTGTCTCTGTCTCTGTCTCTGTCTCTGTCTCTGTCTCTGTTCCTGTCTCGGTCTCTGTCTCTGTCTCTGTCTCTGTCTCTGTCTCTGTCTTCGTCTATGTCCCTGTCTCTGTCTCTGTCTCTGTCTCTGTCTGTGTCTCTGTCCATGTCTCCGTTCCTGTCTCTGTCTCTGTCCCTGTCTCTGTCTCTGTCTCTGTCTCTGTCTCTGTCCGTGTCTCTCCGTCTGTCACGGTCTCTGTCTCTGCCCCTTGTCTCTGTCTCTGTATGTGTGTCTGTTCCTGTCTCTGTCTCTGTCTTTGTCTCTGTCCATGTCTCTGTCTCTGTCTCTGTCTCTGTCTCTGTCTCTGTCTCTGTCTCTGTCTCTGTCTCTGTCTCTGTCACTGTCTCTGTCTCTGTGTCTGTCTCTGTCTCTGTGTCTGTCTCTGTCTTTGTCTCTGTCCATGTCTCTGTCTCTGTCTCTGTCTCTGTCTCTGTCTCCGTCTCTGTCCCTGTCTCTGTCTTTGTCTCTGTCCCTGTGTCTGTCCCTGTCTCTATCTTTGTCTCTGTCTCTGTCTCTGTCACTGTTCCTGTATCTGTCTCTGTCTCTGTCTCTGTCTGTGTCTCTGTCCATGTCTCTGTTCCTGTCTCTGTCTCTGTCCCTGTCTCTGTCTCTGTCTGTGTCTCTGTCCATGTCTCTGTCCCTGTCTCTGTCTCTGTCTCTGTCTCTGCCTCTGTCTCTGTCTCTGTCTCTGTCTCTGTCGCTGTCTCTGTCTCTGTCTCTGCCTCTATATCTCTCTCTGACTCTACATCTGTCGCGCTCTCCGTTTCTGTGCCACTGTCGCAGTCTCTGTCTCTGTCTCTGTCTCTGTCTCTGTCTCTGTCTATGTCTCTGTCTCTGTCTCTGTCTGTGTCTCTGTCCATGTCTCTTTTCCTGTCCGTGTCTCTGTCCCTGTCTCTGTCTCTGTCTCTGTCTCTGTCTCTGTCTCTGTCTCTGTCTCTGTCTCTGTCCGTGTCTCTGCGTCTGTCTCGGTCTCTCTCTCTGTCCCTTGTCTCTGTCTCTGTATGTGTGTCTGTTCCTGTCTCTGTCTCTGTCTCTGCCTCTGTCTCTGTCTCTGCATCTGTCTCTGTCTCTGTCTCTGTCTCTGTCTCTGTCTCTGTCTCTGTCTCTGTCTCTGTCTCTGTCTCTGTCTCTGTCTCTGTCTCTGTCTCTGTCTCTGTTCCTGTCTCGGTCTCTGTCTCTGTCTCTGTCTCTGTCTCTTTCTCTGTCTCTGTCTCTGTCTTCGTCTATGTCCCTGTCTCTGTCTCTGTCTCTGTCTCTGTCTCTGTCTGTGTCTCTGTCCATGTCTCCGTTCCTGTCTCTGTCTCTGTCCCTGTCTCTGTCTCTGTCTCTTTCTCTGTCTCTGTCTCTGTCCGTGTCTCTCCGTCTGTCACGGTCTCTGTCTCTGTCCCTTGTCTCTGTCTCTGTATGTGTGTCTGTTCCTGTCTCTGTCTCTGTCTTTGTCTCTGTCCATGTCTCTGTCTTTGTCTTTGTCTCTGCCTCTGTCTCTGTCTCTGTCACTGTCTCTGTCTCTGTGTCTGTCTCTGTCTCTGTGTCTGTCTCTGTCTCTGTCTCTGTCTCTGTCTCTGTCTCTGTCTCTGTCTCTGTCTCTGTCTCTGTCTCTGTCCGTGTCTCTCCGTCTGTCACGGTCTCTGTCTCTGTTCCTTGTCTCTGTCTCTGTCTCTGTCTCTGTCTCTGTCTCTGTCTCTGTCTCTGTCTCTGTCTCTGTCTCTGTCTCTGTCTCTGTCTCTGTCTCTGTCTCTGTCCGTGTCTCTCCGTCTGTCACGGTCTCTGTCTCTGTTCCTTGTCTCTGTCTCTGTCTCTGTCTGTGTCTCTGTCCATGTCTCTGTTCCTGTCCGTGTCTCTGTCCCTGTCTCTGTCTCTGTCTCTGTCTCTGTCCGTGTCTCTGCGTCTGTCTCGGTCTCTCTCTCTGTCCCTTGTCTCTGTCTCTGTATGTGTGTCTGTTCCTGTCTCTGTCTCTGTCTCTGCCTCTGTCTCTGTCTCTGCATCTGCATCTGTCTCTGTCTCTGTCTCTGTCTCTGTCCCTTGTCTCTGTCTCTGTATGTGTGTCTGTTCCTGTCTCTGTCTCTGTCTTTGTCTCTGTCCATGTCTCTGTCTCTGTCTCTGTCTCTGTCTCTGTCTCTGTCTCTGTCTCTGTCTCTGTCTCTGTCTCTGTAACTGTCTCTGTCTCTGTGTCTGTCTCTGTCTCTGTGTCTGTCTCTGTCTTTGTCTCTGTCCATGTCTCTGTCTCTGTCTCTGTCTCTGTCTCTGTCTCCGTCTCTGTCCCTGTCTCTGTCTTTGTCTCTGTCCCTGTGTCTGTCCCTGTCTCTATCTTTGTCTGTGTCTCTGTCTCTGTCACTGTTCCTGTATCTGTCTCTGTCTCTGTCTCTGTCTGTGTCTCTGTCCATGTCTCTGTTCCTGTCTCTGTCTCTGTCCCTGTCTCTGTCTCTGTCTGTGTCTCTGTCCATGTCTCTGTCCCTGTCTCTGTCTCTGTCTCTGTCTCTGCCTCTGCCTCTGTCTCTGTCTCTGTCTCTGTCTCTGTCTCTGTCGCTGTCTCTGTCTCTGTCTCTGCCTCTATATCTGTCTCTGACTCTACATCTGTCGCGCTCTCCGTTTCTGTGCCACTGTCGCAGTCTCTGTCTCTGTCTCTGTCTCTGTCTCTGTCTCTGTCTCTGTCTCTGTCTCTGTCTCTGTCTCTGTCTCTGTCTCTGTCTCTGTCGCTGTCTCTGTCGCCGCCTCTGCCTCTGTCCCGTGTCTCTGTCTCTGTATCTGTGTCTATGTCTCTGTGTCTTTGCCGCTGACCCTGTGTCTGTGTCTCTGTCTCTGTGTCGCCTTCCTCTGTGTCTCTGTCTCTGTCTCTGTCTCTGTCTCTGTCTCTGCCTCTGTCTCTGTCTCTGTCTCTGTCTCTGTCTCTGTCTCTGTCTCTGTCTCTGTCTCTGTCTCTGTCTCTGTCTCTGTCTCTGTCTCTGTCTCTGTCTCTGTCTCTGTCTCTGTCTCTGTCTCTGTCTCTGTCTCTGTCTCTGTCTCTGTCTCTGTCTCTGTCTCTGTCTCTGTCTCTGTCTCTGTGTCTGTCTCTGTCTCTGTCTCTGTCTCTGTCTCTGTCTCTGTCTCTGTTTCTGTCTCTGTTTCTGTCTCTGTCTCTGTCTCTGTCTCTGTCTCTGTCTCTGTCTCTGTCTCTGTTCCTGTCTCTGTCTCTGTCTTTGTCTCTGTCCGTGTCTCCGTTCCTGTCTCTGTCTCTGTCCCTGTCTCTGTCTCTGTCTCTGTCTCTGTCTCTGTCTCTGTCTCTGTCTCTGTCCGTGTCTCTGCGTCTGTCTCGGTCTCTCTCTCTGTCCCTTGTCTCTGTCTCTGTATGTGTGTCTGTTCCTGTCTCTGTCTCTGTCTCTGCCTCTGTCTCTGTCTCTGCATCTGTCTCTGTCTCTGTCTCTGTCTCTGTCTCTGTCTCTGTCTCTGTCTATGTCTCTGTCTCTGTCTCTGTCTCTGTCTCTGTCTCTGTCTCTGTCTCTGTCTCTGTTCCTGTCTCGGTCTCTGTCTCTGTCTCTGTCTCTGTCTCTGTCTCTGTCTTTGTCTCTGTCCATGTCTCTGTTCCTGTCTCTGTCTCTGTCTCTGTCTCTGTCTCTGTTTCTGTCTCTGTTTCTGTCTCTGTCTCTGTCTCTGTCTCTGTCTCTGTCTCTGTCTCTGTCTCTGTTCCTGTCTCTGTCTCTGTCTTTGTCTCTGTCCGTGTCTCCGTTCCTGTCTCTGTCTCTGTCCCTGTCTCTGTCTCTGTCTCTGTCTCTGTCTCTGTCTCTGTCTCTGTCTCTGTCTCTGTCCGTGTCTCTGCGTCTGTCTCGGTCTCCGTCTCTGTCCCTTGTCTCTGTCTCTGTATGTGTGTCTGTTCCTGCCTCTGTCTCTGTCTCTGTCTCTGTCTGTATCTCTGTCTCTGTCTCTGTCTCTGTTCCTGTCTCTGTCTCTGTCTTTGTCTCTGTCCATGTCTCTGTTCCTGTCTCTGTCTCTGTCTCTGTCTCTGTCTGTGTCTCTGTCTCTGTCTCTGTCTCTGTCTCTGCGTCTGTCTCGGTCTCCGTCTCTGTCTCTGTCTCTGTCTCTGTCTGTGTCTCTGTCCATGTCTCTGTTCCTGTCCGTGTCTCTGTCCCTGTCTCTGTCTCTGTCTCTGTCTCTGTCCGTGTCTCTGCGTCTGTCTCGGTCTCTCTCTCTGTCCCTTGTCTCTGTCTCTGTATGTGTGTCTGTTCCTGTCTCTGTCTCTGTCTCTGCCTCTGTCTCTGTCTCTGCATCTGTCTCTGTCTCTGTCTCTGTCTCTGTCTCTGTCTCTGTCTCTGTCTCTGTCTCTGTCTCTGTCTCTGTCTCTGTCTCTGTCTCTGTCTCTGTCTCTGTCTCTGTTCCTGTCTCGGTCTCTGTCTCTGTCTCTGTCTCTGTCTCTGTCTCTGTCTTCGTCTATGTCCCTGTCTCTGTCTCTGTCTCTGTCTCTGTCTGTGTCTCTGTCCATGTCTCCGTTCCTGTCTCTGTCTCTGTCCCTGTCTCTGTCTCTGTCTCTGTCTCTGTCTCTGTCCGTGTCTCTCCGTCTGTCACGGTCTCTGTCTCTGCCCCTTGTCTCTGTCTCTGTATGTGTGTCTGTTCCTGTCTCTGTCTCTGTCTTTGTCTCTGTCCATGTCTCTGTCTCTGTCTCTGTCTCTGTCTCTGTCTCTGTCTCTGTCTCTGTCTCTGTCTCTGTCTCTGTCACTGTCTCTGTCTCTGTGTCTGTCTCTGTCTCTGTGTCTGTCTCTGTCTTTGTCTCTGTCCATGTCTCTGTCTCTGTCTCTGTCTCTGTCTCTGTCTCCGTCTCTGTCCCTGTCTCTGTCTTTGTCTCTGTCCCTGTGTCTGTCCCTGTCTCTATCTTTGTCTCTGTCTCTGTCTCTGTCACTGTTCCTGTATCTGTCTCTGTCTCTGTCTCTGTCTGTGTCTCTGTCCATGTCTCTGTTCCTGTCTCTGTCTCTGTCCCTGTCTCTGTCTCTGTCTGTGTCTCTGTCCATGTCTCTGTCTCTGTCTCTGTCTCTGTCTCTGTCTCTGTCTCTGTCTCTGTCTCTGTCTCTGTTCCTGTCTCGGTCTCTGTCTCTGTCTCTGTCTCTGTCTCTTTCTCTGTCTCTGTCTCTGTCTTCGTCTATGTCCCTGTCTCTGTCTCTGTCTCTGTCTCTGTCTCTGTCTGTGTCTCTGTCCATGTCTCCGTTCCTGTCTCTGTCTCTGTCCCTGTCTCTGTCTCTGTCTCTTTCTCTGTCTCTGTCTCTGTCCGTGTCTCTCCGTCTGTCACGGTCTCTGTCTCTGTCCCTTGTCTCTGTCTCTGTATGTGTGTCTGTTCCTGTCTCTGTCTCTGTCTTTGTCTCTGTCCATGTCTCTGTCTTTGTCTTTGTCTCTGCCTCTGTCTCTGTCTCTGTCACTGTCTCTGTCTCTGTGTCTGTCTCTGTCTCTGTGTCTGTCTCTGTCTCTGTCTCTGTCTCTGTCTCTGTCTCTGTCTCTGTCTCTGTCTCTGTCTCTGTCTCTGTCTCTGTCTCTGTCCGTGTCTCTCCGTCTGTCACGGTCTCTGTCTCTGTTCCTTGTCTCTGTCTCTGTCTCTGTCTCTGTCTCTGTCTCTGTCTCTGTCTCTGTCTCTGTCTCTGTCTCTGTCTCTGTCTCTGTCTCTGTCTCTGTCTCTGTCCGTGTCTCTCCGTCTGTCACGGTCTCTGTCTCTGTTCCTTGTCTCTGTCTCTGTCTCTGTCTGTGTCTCTGTCCATGTCTCTGTTCCTGTCCGTGTCTCTGTCCCTGTCTCTGTCTCTGTCTCTGTCTCTGTCCGTGTCTCTGCGTCTGTCTCGGTCTCTCTCTCTGTCCCTTGTCTCTGTCTCTGTATGTGTGTCTGTTCCTGTCTCTGTCTCTGTCTCTGCCTCTGTCTCTGTCTCTGCATCTGCATCTGTCTCTGTCTCTGTCTCTGTCTCTGTCCCTTGTCTCTGTCTCTGTATGTGTGTCTGTTCCTGTCTCTGTCTCTGTCTTTGTCTCTGTCCATGTCTCTGTCTCTGTCTCTGTCTCTGTCTCTGTCTCTGTCTCTGTCTCTGTCTCTGTCTCTGTCTCTGTAACTGTCTCTGTCTCTGTGTCTGTCTCTGTCTCTGTGTCTGTCTCTGTCTTTGTCTCTGTCCATGTCTCTGTCTCTGTCTCTGTCTCTGTCTCTGTCTCCGTCTCTGTCCCTGTCTCTGTCTTTGTCTCTGTCCCTGTGTCTGTCCCTGTCTCTATCTTTGTCTGTGTCTCTGTCTCTGTCACTGTTCCTGTATCTGTCTCTGTCTCTGTCTCTGTCTGTGTCTCTGTCCATGTCTCTGTTCCTGTCTCTGTCTCTGTCCCTGTCTCTGTCTCTGTCTGTGTCTCTGTCCATGTCTCTGTCCCTGTCTCTGTCTCTGTCTCTGTCTCTGCCTCTGCCTCAGTCTCTGTCTCTGTCTCTGTCTCTGTCTCTGTCGCTGTCTCTGTCTCTGTCTCTGCCTCTATATCTGTCTCTGACTCTACATCTGTCGCGCTCTCCGTTTCTGTGCCACTGTCGCAGTCTCTGTCTCTGTCTCTGTCTCTGTCTCTGTCTCTGTCTCTGTCTCTGTCTCTGTCTCTGTCTCTGTCTCTGTCTCTGTCTCTGTCGCTGTCTCTGTCGCCGCCTCTGCCTCTGTCCCGTGTCTCTGTCTCTGTATCTGTGTCTATGTCTCTGTGTCTTTGCCGCTGACCCTGTGTCTGTGTCTCTGTCTCTGTGTCGCCTTCCTCTGTGTCTCTGTCTCTGTCTCTGTCTCTGTCTCTGTCTCTGCCTCTGTCTCTGTCTCTGTCTCTGTCTCTGTCTCTGTCTCTGTCTCTGTCTCTGTCTCTGTCTCTGTCTCTGTCTCTGTCTCTGTCTCTGTCTCTGTCTCTGTCTCTGTCTCTGTCTCTGTCTCTGTCTTTGTCTCTGTCTCTGTCTGTATCTCTGCCTCTGTCTCTGTCTCCGTCTCTGTCTCTGTCTCTGTGTCTGTCTCTGACTCTGTCTCTGTCTCTGTTCCTGTCTCTGTCTCTGTCTCTCTCTCTGTCTCTGTCTCTGTCTCTGTCTCTGTCTCTGTCTCTGTCTGTGTCTCTGTCTCTGTTTAAGTCTCTGTGTCTTTGCCGCTGTCTCTGTGTCTGTGTCTCTGTCTCTGTGTCGCCTTCCTCTGTGCCTCTATCTCTGTCTCTGTCTCTGTCTCTGTCTCTGTCTCTGTCTCTGTCTCTGTCTCTGTCTCTGTCTCTGTCCGTGTCTCTCCGTCTGTCACGGTCTCTGTCTCTGTTCCTTGTCTCTGTCTCTGTCTCTGTCTCTGTCTCTGTCCGTGTCTCTGCGTCTGTCTCGGTCTCCGTCTCTGTCCCTTGTCTCTGTCTCTGTATGTGTGTCTGTTCCTGCCTCTGTCTCTGTCTCTGTCTCTGTCTGTATCTCTGTCTCTGTCTCTGTCTCTGTTCCTGTCTCTGTCTCTGTCTTTGTCTCTGTCCATGTCTCTGTTCCTGTCTCTGTCTCTGTCTCTGTCTCTGTCTGTGTCTCTGTCTCTGTCTCTGTCTCTGTCTCTGCGTCTGTCTCGGTCTCCGTCTCTGTCTCTGTCTCTGCCTCTGTCTCTGTCTGTGTCTCTGTCCATGTCTCTGTTCCTGTCCGTGTCTCTGTCCCTGTCTCCGTCTCTGTCTCTGTCTCTGTCCGTGTCTCTGCGTCTGTCTCTGTCTCTGTCTCTGTCTCTGTCTCTGTCTCTGTCTCTGTCTCTGTCTCTGTCTCTGTCTCTGTCTCTGTCTCTGCCTCTGTCTTCGTCTATGTCCCTGTCTCTGTCTCTGTCTCTGTCTCTGTCTCTGTCTGTGTCTCTGTCCATGTCTCCGTTCCTGTCTCTGTCTCTGTCCCTGTCTCTGTCTCTGTCTCTGTCTCTGTCTCTGTCCGTGTCTCTCCGTCTGTCACGGTCTCTGTCTCTGTCCCTTGTCTCTGTCTCTGTATGTGTGTCTGTTCCTGTCTCTGTCTCTGTCTTTGTCTCTGTCCATGTCTCTGTCTCTGTCTCTGTCTCTGTCTCTGTCTCTGTCTCTGTCTCTGCCTCTGTCTCTGTCTCTGCATCTGTCTCTGTCTCTGTCTCTGTCTCTGTCTCTGTCTCTGTCTCTGTCTCTGTCTCTGTCTCTGTCTCTGTCTCTGTCTCTGTCTCTGTCTCTGTCTCTGTCTCTGTCTCTGTCTCTGTTCCTGTCTCGGTCTCTGTCTCTGTCTCTGTCTCTGTCTCTTTCTCTGTCTCTGTCTCTGTCTTCGTCTATGTCCCTGTCTCTGTCTCTGTCTCTGTCTCTGTCTCTGTCTGTGTCTCTGTCCATGTCTCCGTTCCTGTCTCTGTCTCTGTCCCTGTCTCTGTCTCTGTCTCTTTCTCTGTCTCTGTCTCTGTCCGTGTCTCTCCGTCTGTCACGGTCTCTGTCTCTGTCCCTTGTCTCTGTCTCTGTATGTGTGTCTGTTCCTGTCTCTGTCTCTGTCTTTGTCTCTGTCCATGTCTCTGTCTTTGTCTTTGTCTCTGTCTCTGTCTCTGTCTCTGTCACTGTCTCTGTCTCTGTGTCTGTCTCTGTCTCTGTGTCTGTCTCTGTCTCTGTCTCTGTCTCTGTCTCTGTCTCTGTCTCTGTCTCTGTCTCTGTCTCTGTCTCTGTCTCTGTCTCTGTCCGTGTCTCTCCGTCTGTCACGGTCTCTGTCTCTGTTCCTTGTCTCTGTCTCTGTCTCTGTCTCTGTCTCTGTCTCTGTCTCTGTCTCTGTCTCTGTCTCTGTCTCTGTCTCTGTCTCTGTCTCTGTCTCTGTCTCTGTCTCTGTCCGTGTCTCTCCGTCTGTCACGGTCTCTGTCTCTGTTCCTTGTCTCTGTCTCTGTCTCTGTCTCTGTCTCTGTCCGTGTTTCTACGTCTGTCTCGGTCTCCGTCTCTGTCCCTTGTCTCTGTCTCTGTATGTGTGTCTGTTCCTGCCTCTGTCTCTGTCTCTGTCTCTGTCCTCGTCTATGTCTCTGTCTCTGTTCCTGTCTCTGTCTCTGTCTTTGTCTCTGTCCATGTCTCTGTTCCTGTCTCTGTCTCTGTCTCTGTCTCTGTCTCTGTCTGTGTCTCTGTCTCTGTCTCTGTCGCTGTCTCTGTCGCCGCCTCTGCCTCTGTCCCGTGTCTCTGTCTCTGTATCTGTGTCTATATCTCTGTGTCTTCGCCGCTGTCCCTGTGTCTGTGTCTCTGTCTCCGTGTCGCCTTCCTCTGTGTCTCTGTCTCTGTCTCTGTCTCTGTCTCTGTCTCTGTTCCTTGTCTTTGTCTCTGTCTCTGTCTCTGTCTCTGTCTCTGTCCGTGTCTCTGCGTCTGTCTCGGTCTCCTTCTCTGTCCCTTGTCTCTGTCTCTGTATGTGTGTCTGTTCCTGTCTCTGTCTCTGTCTCTGTCTCTGTCTGTATCTCTGTCTCTGTCTCTGTCTCTGTCTCTGTCTCTGTCTCTGTCTCTGTCTCTGTCTCTGTCTCTGTCTCTGTCTCTGTCTCTGTCTCTGTCTCTGTCTCTGTCTCTGTCTCTGTCTCTGTCTCTGTCTCTGTCTCTGTCTCTGTCTCTGTCTCTGTCTCTGTCTTTGTCTCTGTCCATGTCTCTGTTCCTGTCTCTGTCTCTGTCTCTGTCTCTGTCTCTGTCTGTGTCTCTGTCCGTGTCTCCGTTCCTGTCTCTGTCTCTGTCCCTGTCTCTGTCTCTGTCTCTGTCTCTGTCTCTGTCTCTGTCCGTGTCTCTGCGTCTGTCTCGGTGTCCGTCTCTGTCCCTTGTCTCTGTCTCTGTATGTGTCTCTGTCTCTGTCTCTGTCTCTGTCTCTGTCTCTCTCTCTGTCTCTGTCTCTGTGTCTTTGTCGCTGTCTCTGTGTCTCTGCCTCTGTCACTATGTCTCGGTGTCTCTGTCTCTGCGTCTATGTCTCATTGTCTCTGCCTCTGTCTCTGTCTCTGTCTCTGTGTCTGCATCTGTCTCTGTCTCTGTCTCTGTCGCTGTCTCTGTCGCCGCCTCTGCCTCTGTCCCGTGTCTCTGTCTCTGTATCTGTGTCTATATCTCTGTGTCTTCGCCGCTGTCCCTGTGTCTGTGTCTCTGTCTCCGTGTCGCCTTCCTCTGTGTCTCTGTCTCTGTCTCTGTCTCTGTCTCTGCCTCTGTTCCTTGTCTCTGTCTCTGTCTCTGTCTCTGTCTCTGTCCGTGTCTCTGCGTCTGTCTCGGTCTCCTTCTCTGTCCCTTGTCTCTCTCTCTGTATGTGTGTCTGTTCCTGTCTCTGTCTCTGTCTCTGTCTCTGTCTGTATCTCTGTCTCTGTCTCTGTCTCTGTCTCTGTCTCTGTCTCTGTCTCTGTCTCTGTCTCTGTCTCTGTCTCTGTCTCTGTCTCTGTCTCTGTCTCTGTCTCTGTCTCTGTCTCTGTCTCTGTCTCTGTCTCTGTCTCTGTCTCTGTCTCTGTCTCTGTCTCTGTCTCTGTCTCTGTCTCTGTCTCTGTCTCTGTCTCTGTCTCTGTCTCTGTCTCTGTCTCTGTCTCTGTTTCTGTCTCTGTTTCTGTCTCTGTCTCTGTCTCTGTCTCTGTCTCTGTCTCTGTCTCTGTCTCTGTCTCTGTTCCTGTCTCTGTCTCTGTCTTTGTCTCTGTCCGTGTCTCCGTTCCTGTCTCTGTCTCTGTCCCTGTCTCTGTCTCTGTCTCTGTCTCTGTCTCTGTCTCTGTCTCTGTCTCTGTCTCTGTCCGTGTCTCTGCGTCTGTCTCGGTCTCCTTCTCTGTCCCTTGTCTCTCTCTCTGTATGTGTGTCTGTTCCTGTCTCTGTCTCTGTCTCTGTCTCTGTCTGTATCTCTGTCTCTGTCTCTGTCTCTGTCTCTGTCTCTGTCTCTGTCTCTGTCTCTGTCTCTGTCTCTGTCTCTGTCTCTGTCTCTGTCTCTGTCTCTGTCTCTGTCTCTGTCTCTGTCTCTGTCTCTGTCTCTGTCTCTGTCTCTGTCTCTGTCTCTGTCTCTGTCTCTGTCTCTGTCTCTGTCTCTGTCTCTGTCTCTGTCTCTGTCTCTGTCTCTGTCTCTGTCTCTGTTTCTGTCTCTGTTTCTGTCTCTGTCTCTGTCTCTGTCTCTGTCTCTGTCTCTGTCTCTGTCTCTGTCTCTGTTCCTGTCTCTGTCTCTGTCTTTGTCTCTGTCCGTGTCTCCGTTCCTGTCTCTGTCTCTGTCCCTGTCTCTGTCTCTGTCTCTGTCTCTGTCTCTGTCTCTGTCTCTGTCTCTGTCTCTGTCCGTGTCTCTGCGTCTGTCTCGGTCTCCGTCTCTGTCCCTTGTCTCTGTCTCTGTATGTGTGTCTGTTCCTGCCTCTGTCTCTGTCTCTGTCTCTGTCTGTATCTCTGTCTCTGTCTCTGTCTCTGTTCCTGTGTCTGTCTCTGTCTTTGTCTCTGTCCATGTCTCTGTTCCTGTCTCTGTCTCTGTCTCTGTCTCTGTCTGTGTCTCTGTCTCTGTCTCTGTCTCTGTATCTGCGTCTGTCTCGGTCTCCGTCTCTGTCTCTGTCTCTGTCTCTGTCTCTGTCTGTGTCTCTGTCCATGTCTCTGTTCCTGTCCGTGTCTCTGTCCCTGTCTCTGTCTCTGTCTCTGTCTCTGTCCGTGTCTCTGCGTCTGTCTCGGTCTCTCTCTCTGTCCCTTGTCTCTGTCTCTGTATGTGTGTCTGTTCCTGTCTCTGTCTCTGTCTCTGCCTCTGTCTCTGTCTCTGCATCTGTCTCTGTCTCTGTCTCTGTCTCTGTCTCTGTCTCTGTCTCTGTCTCTGTCTCTGTCTCTGTCTCTGTCTCTGTCTCTGTCTCTGTCTCTGTCTCTGTCTCTGTCTCTGTCTCTGTCTCTGTCTCTGTTCCTGTCTCGGTCTCTGTCTCTGTCTCTGTCTCTGTCTCTGTCTCTGTCTCTGTCTCTGTCTTCGTCTATGTCCCTGTCTCTGTCTCTGTCTCTGTCTCTGTCTGTGTCTCTGTCCATGTCTCCGTTCCTGTCTCTGTCTCTGTCCCTGTCTCTGTCTCTGTCTCTGTCTCTGTCTCTGTCCGTGTCTCTCCGTCTGTCACGGTCTCTGTCTCTGTCCCTTGTCTCTGTCTCTGTATGTGTGTCTGTTCCTGTCTCTGTCTCTGTCTTTGTCTCTGTCCATGTCTCTGTCTCTGTCTCTGTCTCTGTCTCTGTCTCTGTCTCTGTCCCTGTCTCTGTCTCTGTCTCTGTCACTGTCTCTGTCTCTGTGTCTGTCTCTGTCTCTGTCTCTGTCACTGTTCCTGTATCTGTCTCTGTCTCTGTCTCTGTCTGTGTCTCTGTCCATGTCTCTGTTCCTGTCTCTGTCTCTGTCCCTGTCTCTGTCTCTGTCTGTGTCTCTGTCTCTGTCTCTGTCTCTGTCTCTGTCTCTGTCTTTGTCTCTGTCCATGTCTCTGTTCCTGTCTCTGTCTCTGTCTCTGTCTCTGTCTCTGTCTGTGTCTCTGTCCGTGTCTCCGTTCCTGTCTCTGTCTCTGTCCCTGTCTCTGTCTCTGTCTCTGTCTCTGTCTCTGTCTCTGTCCGTGTCTCTGCGTCTGTCTCGGTGTCCGTCTCTGTCCCTTGTCTCTGTCTCTGTATGTGTCTCTGTCTCTGTCTCTGTCTCTGTCTCTGTCTCTGTCTCTGTCTCTGTGTCTGCATCTGTCTCTGTCTCTGTCTCTGTCGCTGTCTCTGTCGCCGCCTCTGCCTCTGTCCCGTGTCTCTGTCTCTGTATCTGTGTCTATATCTCTGTGTCTTCGCCGCTGTCCCTGTGTCTGTGTCTCTGTCTCCGTGTCGCCTTCCTCTGTGTCTCTGTCTCTGTCTCTGTCTCTGTCTCTGCCTCTGTTCCTTGTCTCTGTCTCTGTCTCTGTCTCTGTCTCTGTCCGTGTCTCTGCGTCTGTCTCGGTCTCCTTCTCTGTCCCTTGTCTCTCTCTCTGTATGTGTGTCTGTTCCTGTCTCTGTCTCTGTCTCTGTCTCTGTCTGTATCTCTGTCTCTGTCTCTGTCTCTGTCTCTGTCTCTGTCTCTGTCTCTGTCTCTGTCTCTGTCTCTGTCTCTGTCTCTGTCTCTGTCTCTGTCTCTGTCTCTGTCTCTGTCTCTGTCTCTGTCTCTGTCTCTGTCTCTGTCTCTGTCTCTGTCTCTGTCTCTGTCTCTGTCTCTGTCTCTGTCTCTGTCTCTGTCTCTGTCTCTGTCTCTGTCTCTGTCTCTGTCTCTGTTTCTGTCTCTGTTTCTGTCTCTGTCTCTGTCTCTGTCTCTGTCTCTGTCTCTGTCTCTGTCTCTGTCTCTGTTCCTGTCTCTGTCTCTGTCTTTGTCTCTGTCCGTGTCTCCGTTCCTGTCTCTGTCTCTGTCCCTGTCTCTGTCTCTGTCTCTGTCTCTGTCTCTGTCTCTGTCTCTGTCTCTGTCTCTGTCCGTGTCTCTGCGTCTGTCTCGGTCTCCGTCTCTGTCCCTTGTCTCTGTCTCTGTATGTGTGTCTGTTCCTGCCTCTGTCTCTGTCTCTGTCTCTGTCTGTATCTCTGTCTCTGTCTCTGTCTCTGTTCCTGTGTCTGTCTCTGTCTTTGTCTCTGTCCATGTCTCTGTTCCTGTCTCTGTCTCTGTCTCTGTCTCTGTCTGTGTCTCTGTCTCTGTCTCTGTCTCTGTATCTGCGTCTGTCTCGGTCTCCGTCTCTGTCTCTGTCTCTGTCTCTGTCTCTGTCTGTGTCTCTGTCCATGTCTCTGTTCCTGTCCGTGTCTCTGTCCCTGTCTCTGTCTCTGTCTCTGTCTCTGTCCGTGTCTCTGCGTCTGTCTCGGTCTCTCTCTCTGTCCCTTGTCTCTGTCTCTGTATGTGTGTCTGTTCCTGTCTCTGTCTCTGTCTCTGCCTCTGTCTCTGTCTCTGCATCTGTCTCTGTCTCTGTCTCTGTCTCTGTCTCTGTCTCTGTCTCTGTCTCTGTCTCTGTCTCTGTCTCTGTCTCTGTCTCTGTCTCTGTCTCTGTCTCTGTCTCTGTCTCTGTCTCTGTCTCTGTTCCTGTCTCGGTCTCTGTCTCTGTCTCTGTCTCTGTCTCTGTCTCTGTCTCTGTCTCTGTCTTCGTCTATGTCCCTGTCTCTGTCTCTGTCTCTGTCTCTGTCTGTGTCTCTGTCCATGTCTCCGTTCCTGTCTCTGTCTCTGTCCCTGTCTCTGTCTCTGTCTCTGTCTCTGTCTCTGTCCGTGTCTCTCCGTCTGTCACGGTCTCTGTCTCTGTCCCTTGTCTCTGTCTCTGTATGTGTGTCTGTTCCTGTCTCTGTCTCTGTCTTTGTCTCTGTCCATGTCTCTGTCTCTGTCTCTGTCTCTGTCTCTGTCTCTGTCTCTGTCCCTGTCTCTGTCTCTGTCTCTGTCACTGTCTCTGTCTCTGTGTCTGTCTCTGTCTCTGTCTCTGTCACTGTTCCTGTATCTGTCTCTGTCTCTGTCTCTGTCTGTGTCTCTGTCCATGTCTCTGTTCCTGTCTCTGTCTCTGTCCCTGTCTCTGTCTCTGTCTGTGTCTCTGTCCATGTCTCTGTCCCTGTCTCTGTCTCTGTCTCTGTCTCTGTCTCTGTCCGTGTCTCTGCGTCTGTCTCGGTCTCTCTCTCTGTCCCTTGTCTCTGTCTCTGTATGTGTGTCTGTTCCTGTCTCTGTCTCTGTCTCTGCCTCTGTCTCTGTCTCTGCATCTGTCTCTGTCTCTGTCTCTGTCTCTGTCTCTGTCTCTGTCTCTGTCTCTGTCTCTGTCTCTGTCTCTGTCTCTGTCTCTGTCTCTGTCTCTGTCTCTGTCTCTGTCTCTGTCTCTGTCTCTGTTCCTGTCTCGGTCTCTGTCTCTGTCTCTGTCTCTGTCTCTGTCTTTGTCTCTGTCCATGTCTCTGTTCCTGTCTCTGTCTCTGTCTCTGTCTCTGTCTCTGTTTCTGTCTCTGTTTCTGTCTCTGTCTCTGTCTCTGTCTCTGTCTCTGTCTCTGTCTCTGTCTCTGTTCCTGTCTCTGTCTCTGTCTTTGTCTCTGTCCGTGTCTCCGTTCCTGTCTCTGTCTCTGTCCCTGTCTCTGTCTCTGTCTCTGTCTCTGTCTCTGTCTCTGTCTCTGTCTCTGTCTCTGTCCGTGTCTCTGCGTCTGTCTCGGTCTCCGTCTCTGTCCCTTGTCTCTGTCTCTGTATGTGTGTCTGTTCCTGCCTCTGTCTCTGTCTCTGTCTCTGTCTGTATCTCTGTCTCTGTCTCTGTCTCTGTTCCTGTCTCTGTCTCTGTCTTTGTCTCTGTCCATGTCTCTGTTCCTGTCTCTGTCTCTGTCTCTGTCTCTGTCTGTGTCTCTGTCTCTGTCTCTGTCTCTGTCTCTGTCTCTGCGTCTGTCTCGGTCTCCGTCTCTGTCTCTGTCTCTGTCTCTGTCTCTGTCTGTGTCTCTGTCCATGTCTCTGTTCCTGTCCGTGTCTCTGTCCCTGTCTCTGTCTCTGTCTCTGTCTCTGTCCGTGTCTCTGCGTCTGTCTCGGTCTCTCTCTCTGTCCCTTGTCTCTGTCTCTGTATGTGTGTCTGTTCCTGTCTCTGTCTCTGTCTCTGCCTCTGTCTCTGTCTCTGCATCTGTCTCTGTCTCTGTCTCTGTCTCTGTCTCTGTCTCTGTCTCTGTCTCTGTCCATGTCTCTGTCTCTGTCTCTGTCTCTGTCTCTGTCTCTGTCTCTGTCTCTGTCTCTGTCTCTGTCTCTGTCACTGTCTCTGTCTCTGTGTCTGTCTCTGTCTCTGTGTCTGTCTCTGTCTTTGTCTCTGTCCATGTCTCTGTCTCTGTCTCTGTCTCTGTCTCTGTCTCCGTCTCTGTCCCTGTCTCTGTCTTTGTCTCTGTCCCTGTGTCTGTCCCTGTCTCTATCTTTGTCTCTGTCTCTGTCTCTGTCACTGTTCCTGTATCTGTCTCTGTCTCTGTCTCTGTCTGTGTCTCTGTCCATGTCTCTGTTCCTGTCTCTGTCTCTGTCCCTGTCTCTGTCTCTGTCTGTGTCTCTGTCCATGTCTCTGTCCCTGTCTCTGTCTCTGTCTCTGTCTCTGCCTCTGTCTCTGTCTCTGTCTCTGTCTCTGTCGCTGTCTCTGTCTCTGTCTCTGCCTCTATATCTCTCTCTGACTCTACATCTGTCGCGCTCTCCGTTTCTGTGCCACTGTCGCAGTCTCTGTCTCTGTCTCTGTCTCTGTCTCTGTCTCTGTCTATGTCTCTGTCTCTGTCTCTGTCTGTGTCTCTGTCCATGTCTCTTTTCCTGTCCGTGTCTCTGTCCCTGTCTCTGTCTCTGTCTCTGTCTCTGTCTCTGTCTCTGTCTCTGTCTCTGTCTCTGTCCGTGTCTCTGCGTCTGTCTCGGTCTCTCTCTCTGTCCCTTGTCTCTGTCTCTGTATGTGTGTCTGTTCCTGTCTCTGTCTCTGTCTCTGCCTCTGTCTCTGTCTCTGCATCTGTCTCTGTCTCTGTCTCTGTCTCTGTCTCTGTCTCTGTCTCTGTCTCTGTCTCTGTCTCTGTCTCTGTCTCTGTCTCTGTCTCTGTCTCTGTCTCTGTCTCTGTTCCTGTCTCGGTCTCTGTCTCTGTCTCTGTCTCTGTCTCTTTCTCTGTCTCTGTCTCTGTCTTCGTCTATGTCCCTGTCTCTGTCTCTGTCTCTGTCTCTGTCTCTGTCTGTGTCTCTGTCCATGTCTCCGTTCCTGTCTCTGTCTCTGTCCCTGTCTCTGTCTCTGTCTCTTTCTCTGTCTCTGTCTCTGTCCGTGTCTCTCCGTCTGTCACGGTCTCTGTCTCTGTCCCTTGTCTCTGTCTCTGTATGTGTGTCTGTTCCTGTCTCTGTCTCTGTCTTTGTCTCTGTCCATGTCTCTGTCTTTGTCTTTGTCTCTGTCTCTGTCTCTGTCTCTGTCACTGTCTCTGTCTCTGTGTCTGTCTCTGTCTCTGTGTCTGTCTCTGTCTCTGTCTCTGTCTCTGTCTCTGTCTCTGTCTCTGTCTCTGTCTCTGTCTCTGTCTCTGTCCGTGTCTCTCCGTCTGTCACGGTCTCTGTCTCTGTTCCTTGTCTCTGTCTCTGTCTCTGTCTCTGTCTCTGTCTCTGTCTCTGTCTCTGTCTCTGTCTCTGTCTCTGTCTCTGTCTCTGTCTCTGTCTCTGTCCGTGTCTCTCCGTCTGTCACGGTCTCTGTCTCTGTTCCTTGTCTCTGTCTCTGTCTCTGTCTGTGTCTCTGTCCATGTCTCTGTTCCTGTCCGTGTCTCTGTCCCTGTCTCTGTCTCTGTCTCTGTCTCTGTCCGTGTCTCTGCGTCTGTCTCGGTCTCTCTCTCTGTCCCTTGTCTCTGTCTCTGTATGTGTGTCTGTTCCTGTCTCTGTCTCTGTCTCTGCCTCTGTCTCTGTCTCTGCATCTGCATCTGTCTCTGTCTCTGTCTCTGTCTCTGTCCCTTGTCTCTGTCTCTGTATGTGTGTCTGTTCCTGTCTCTGTCTCTGTCTTTGTCTCTGTCCATGTCTCTGTCTCTGTCTCTGTCTCTGTCTCTGTCTCTGTCTCTGTCTCTGTCTCTGTCTCTGTCTCTGTAACTGTCTCTGTCTCTGTGTCTGTCTCTGTCTCTGTGTCTGTCTCTGTCTTTGTCTCTGTCCATGTCTCTGTCTCTGTCTCTGTCTCTGTCTCTGTCTCCGTCTCTGTCCCTGTCTCTGTCTTTGTCTCTGTCCCTGTGTCTGTCCCTGTCTCTATCTTTGTCTGTGTCTCTGTCTCTGTCACTGTTCCTGTATCTGTCTCTGTCTCTGTCTCTGTCTGTGTCTCTGTCCATGTCTCTGTTCCTGTCTCTGTCTCTGTCCCTGTCTCTGTCTCTGTCTGTGTCTCTGTCCATGTCTCTGTCCCTGTCTCTGTCTCTGTCTCTGTCTCTGCCTCTGCCTCTGTCTCTGTCTCTGTCTCTGTCTCTGTCTCTGTCGCTGTCTCTGTCTCTGTCTCTGCCTCTATATCTGTCTCTGACTCTACATCTGTCGCGCTCTCCGTTTCTGTGCCACTGTCGCAGTCTCTGTCTCTGTCTCTGTCTCTGTCTCTGTCTCTGTCTCTGTCTCTGTCTCTGTCTCTGTCTCTGTCTCTGTCTCTGTCGCTGTCTCTGTCGCCGCCTCTGCCTCTGTCCCGTGTCTCTGTCTCTGTATCTGTGTCTATGTCTCTGTGTCTTTGCCGCTGACCCTGTGTCTGTGTCTCTGTCTCTGTGTCGCCTTCCTCTGTGTCTCTGTCTCTGTCTCTGTCTCTGTCTCTGTCTCTGCCTCTGTCTCTGTCTCTGTCTCTGTCTCTGTCTCTGTCTCTGTCTCTGTCTCTGTCTCTGTCTCTGTCTCTGTCTCTGTCTCTGTCTCTGTCTCTGTCTCTGTCTCTGTCTTTGTCTCTGTCTCTGTCTGTATCTCTGCCTCTGTCTCTGTCTCCGTCTCTGTCTCTGTCTCTGTGTCTGTCTCTGACTCTGTCTCTGTCTCTGTTCCTGTCTCTGTCTCTGTCTCTCTCTCTGTCTCTGTCTCTGTCTCTGTCTCTGTCTCTGTCTCTGTCTGTGTCTCTGTCTCTGTTTAAGTCTCTGTGTCTTTGCCGCTGTCTCTGTGTCTGTGTCTCTGTCTCTGTGTCGCCTTCCTCTGTGCCTCTATCTCTGTCTCTGTCTCTGTCTCTGTCTCTGTCTCTGTCTCTGTCTCTGTCTCTGTCTCTGTCTCTGTCCGTGTCTCTCCGTCTGTCACGGTCTCTGTCTCTGTTCCTTGTCTCTGTCTCTGTCTCTGTCTCTGTCTCTGTCCGTGTCTCTGCGTCTGTCTCGGTCTCCGTCTCTGTCCCTTGTCTCTGTCTCTGTATGTGTGTCTGTTCCTGCCTCTGTCTCTGTCTCTGTCTCTGTCTGTATCTCTGTCTCTGTCTCTGTCTCTGTTCCTGTCTCTGTCTCTGTCTTTGTCTCTGTCCATGTCTCTGTTCCTGTCTCTGTCTCTGTCTCTGTCTCTGTCTGTGTCTCTGTCTCTGTCTCTGTCTCTGTCTCTGCGTCTGTCTCGGTCTCCGTCTCTGTCTCTGTCTCTGTCTCTGTCTCTGTCTGTGTCTCTGTCCATGTCTCTGTTCCTGTCCGTGTCTCTGTCCCTGTCTCCGTCTCTGTCTCTGTCTCTGTCCGTGTCTCTGCGTCTGTCTCTGTCTCTGTCTCTGTCTCTGTCTCTGTCTCTGTCTCTGTCTCTGTCTCTGTCTCTGTCTCTGTCTCTGTCTCTGCCTCTGTCTTCGTCTATGTCCCTGTCTCTGTCTCTGTCTCTGTCTCTGTCTCTGTCTGTGTCTCTGTCCATGTCTCCGTTCCTGTCTCTGTCTCTGTCCCTGTCTCTGTCTCTGTCTCTGTCTCTGTCTCTGTCCGTGTCTCTCCGTCTGTCACGGTCTCTGTCTCTGTCCCTTGTCTCTGTCTCTGTATGTGTGTCTGTTCCTGTCTCTGTCTCTGTCTTTGTCTCTGTCCATGTCTCTGTCTCTGTCTCTGTCTCTGTCTCTGTCTCTGTCTCTGCCTCTGTCTCTGTCTCTGCATCTGTCTCTGTCTCTGTCTCTGTCTCTGTCTCTGTCTCTGTCTCTGTCTCTGTCTCTGTCTCTGTCTCTGTCTCTGTCTCTGTCTCTGTCTCTGTCTCTGTCTCTGTCTCTGTCTCTGTTCCTGTCTCGGTCTCTGTCTCTGTCTCTGTCTCTGTCTCTTTCTCTGTCTCTGTCTCTGTCTTCGTCTATGTCCCTGTCTCTGTCTCTGTCTCTGTCTCTGTCTCTGTCTGTGTCTCTGTCCATGTCTCCGTTCCTGTCTCTGTCTCTGTCCCTGTCTCTGTCTCTGTCTCTTTCTCTGTCTCTGTCTCTGTCCGTGTCTCTCCGTCTGTCACGGTCTCTGTCTCTGTCCCTTGTCTCTGTCTCTGTATGTGTGTCTGTTCCTGTCTCTGTCTCTGTCTTTGTCTCTGTCCATGTCTCTGTCTTTGTCTTTGTCTCTGTCTCTGTCTCTGTCTCTGTCACTGTCTCTGTCTCTGTGTCTGTCTCTGTCTCTGTGTCTGTCTCTGTCTCTGTCTCTGTCTCTGTCTCTGTCTCTGTCTCTGTCTCTGTCTCTGTCTCTGTCTCTGTCTCTGTCTCTGTCTCTGTCCGTGTCTCTCCGTCTGTCACGGTCTCTGTCTCTGTTCCTTGTCTCTGTCTCTGTCTCTGTCTCTGTCTCTGTCTCTGTCTCTGTCTCTGTCTCTGTCTCTGTCTCTGTCTCTGTCTCTGTCTCTGTCTCTGTCTCTGTCTCTGTCTCTGTCTCTGTCCGTGTCTCTCCGTCTGTCACGGTCTCTGTCTCTGTTCCTTGTCTCTGTCTCTGTCTCTGTCTCTGTCTCTGTCCGTGTTTCTACGTCTGTCTCGGTCTCCGTCTCTGTCCCTTGTCTCTGTCTCTGTATGTGTGTCTGTTCCTGCCTCTGTCTCTGTCTCTGTCTCTGTCCTCGTCTATGTCTCTGTCTCTGTTCCTGTCTCTGTCTCTGTCTTTGTCTCTGTCCATGTCTCTGTTCCTGTCTCTGTCTCTGTCTCTGTCTCTGTCTCTGTCTGTGTCTCTGTCTCTGTCTCTGTCGCTGTCTCTGTCGCCGCCTCTGCCTCTGTCCCGTGTCTCTGTCTCTGTATCTGTGTCTATATCTCTGTGTCTTCGCCGCTGTCCCTGTGTCTGTGTCTCTGTCTCCGTGTCGCCTTCCTCTGTGTCTCTGTCTCTGTCTCTGTCTCTGTCTCTGTCTCTGTTCCTTGTCTTTGTCTCTGTCTCTGTCTCTGTCTCTGTCTCTGTCCGTGTCTCTGCGTCTGTCTCGGTCTCCTTCTCTGTCCCTTGTCTCTGTCTCTGTATGTGTGTCTGTTCCTGTCTCTGTCTCTGTCTCTGTCTCTGTCTGTATCTCTGTCTCTGTCTCTGTCTCTGTCTCTGTCTCTGTCTCTGTCTCTGTCTCTGTCTCTGTCTCTGTCTCTGTCTCTGTCTCTGTCTCTGTCTCTGTCTCTGTCTCTGTCTCTGTCTCTGTCTCTGTCTCTGTCTCTGTCTCTGTCTCTGTCTCTGTCTTTGTCTCTGTCCATGTCTCTGTTCCTGTCTCTGTCTCTGTCTCTGTCTCTGTCTCTGTCTGTGTCTCTGTCCGTGTCTCCGTTCCTGTCTCTGTCTCTGTCCCTGTCTCTGTCTCTGTCTCTGTCTCTGTCTCTGTCTCTGTCCGTGTCTCTGCGTCTGTCTCGGTGTCCGTCTCTGTCCCTTGTCTCTGTCTCTGTATGTGTCTCTGTCTCTGTCTCTGTCTCTGTCTCTGTCTCTCTCTCTGTCTCTGTCTCTGTGTCTTTGTCGCTGTCTCTGTGTCTCTGCCTCTGTCACTATGTCTCGGTGTCTCTGTCTCTGCGTCTATGTCTCATTGTCTCTGCCTCTGTCTCTGTCTCTGTCTCTGTGTCTGCATCTGTCTCTGTCTCTGTCTCTGTCGCTGTCTCTGTCGCCGCCTCTGCCTCTGTCCCGTGTCTCTGTCTCTGTATCTGTGTCTATATCTCTGTGTCTTCGCCGCTGTCCCTGTGTCTGTGTCTCTGTCTCCGTGTCGCCTTCCTCTGTGTCTCTGTCTCTGTCTCTGTCTCTGTCTCTGTCTCTGTTCCTTGTCTCTGTCTCTGTCTCTGTCTCTGTCTCTGTCTCTGTCTCTGTCTCTGTCTCTGTCTCTGTCTCTGTCTCTGTCTCTGTCTCTGTCTCTGTCTCTGTCTCTGTCTCTGTCTCTGTCCGTGTCTCTCCGTCTGTCACGGTCTCTGTCTCTGTTCCTTGTCTCTGTCTCTGTCTCTGTCTCTGTCTCTGTCCGTGTTTCTACGTCTGTCTCGGTCTCCGTCTCTGTCCCTTGTCTCTGTCTCTGTATGTGTGTCTGTTCCTGCCTCTGTCTCTGTCTCTGTCTCTGTCCTCGTCTATGTCTCTGTCTCTGTTCCTGTCTCTGTCTCTGTCTTTGTCTCTGTCCATGTCTCTGTTCCTGTCTCTGTCTCTGTCTCTGTCTCTGTCTCTGTCTGTGTCTCTGTCTCTGTCTCTGTCGCTGTCTCTGTCGCCGCCTCTGCCTCTGTCCCGTGTCTCTGTCTCTGTATCTGTGTCTATATCTCTGTGTCTTCGCCGCTGTCCCTGTGTCTGTGTCTCTGTCTCCGTGTCGCCTTCCTCTGTGTCTCTGTCTCTGTCTCTGTCTCTGTCTCTGTCTCTGTTCCTTGTCTTTGTCTCTGTCTCTGTCTCTGTCTCTGTCTCTGTCCGTGTCTCTGCGTCTGTCTCGGTCTCCTTCTCTGTCCCTTGTCTCTGTCTCTGTATGTGTGTCTGTTCCTGTCTCTGTCTCTGTCTCTGTCTCTGTCTGTATCTCTGTCTCTGTCTCTGTCTCTGTCTCTGTCTCTGTCTCTGTCTCTGTCTCTGTCTCTGTCTCTGTCTCTGTCTCTGTCTCTGTCTCTGTCTCTGTCTCTGTCTCTGTCTCTGTCTCTGTCTCTGTCTCTGTCTCTGTCTCTGTCTCTGTCTTTGTCTCTGTCCATGTCTCTGTTCCTGTCTCTGTCTCTGTCTCTGTCTCTGTCTCTGTCTGTGTCTCTGTCCGTGTCTCCGTTCCTGTCTCTGTCTCTGTCCCTGTCTCTGTCTCTGTCTCTGTCTCTGTCTCTGTCTCTGTCCGTGTCTCTGCGTCTGTCTCGGTGTCCGTCTCTGTCCCTTGTCTCTGTCTCTGTATGTGTCTCTGTCTCTGTCTCTGTCTCTGTCTCTGTCTCTCTCTCTGTCTCTGTCTCTGTGTCTTTGTCGCTGTCTCTGTGTCTCTGCCTCTGTCACTATGTCTCGGTGTCTCTGTCTCTGCGTCTATGTCTCATTGTCTCTGCCTCTGTCTCTGTCTCTGTCTCTGTGTCTGCATCTGTCTCTGTCTCTGTCTCTGTCGCTGTCTCTGTCGCCGCCTCTGCCTCTGTCCCGTGTCTCTGTCTCTGTATCTGTGTCTATATCTCTGTGTCTTCGCCGCTGTCCCTGTGTCTGTGTCTCTGTCTCCGTGTCGCCTTCCTCTGTGTCTCTGTCTCTGTCTCTGTCTCTGTCTCTGTCTCTGTTCCTTGTCTCTGTCTCTGTCTCTGTCTCTGTCTCTGTCCGTGTCTCTGCGTCTGTCTCGGTCTCCTTCTCTGTCCCTTGTCTCTCTCTCTGTATGTGTGTCTGTTCCTGTCTCTGTCTCTGTCTCTGTCTCTGTCTGTATCTCTGTCTCTGTCTCTGTCTCTGTCTCTGTCTCTGTCTCTGTCTCTGTCTCTGTCTCTGTCTCTGTCTCTGTCTCTGTCTCTGTCTCTGTCTCTGTCTCTGTCTCTGTCTCTGTCTCTGTCTCTGTCTCTGTCTCTGTCTCTGTCTCTGTCTCTGTCTCTGTCTCTGTCTCTGTCTCTGTCTCTGTCTCTGTCTCTGTCTCTGTCTCTGTCTCTGTCTCTGTCTCTGTCTCTGTCTCTGTTTCTGTCTCTGTTTCTGTCTCTGTCTCTGTCTCTGTCTCTGTCTCTGTCTCTGTCTCTGTCTCTGTCTCTGTTCCTGTCTCTGTCTCTGTCTTTGTCTCTGTCCGTGTCTCCGTTCCTGTCTCTGTCTCTGTCCCTGTCTCTGTCTCTGTCTCTGTCTCTGTCTCTGTCTCTGTCTCTGTCTCTGTCTCTGTCCGTGTCTCTGCGTCTGTCTCGGTCTCCGTCTCTGTCCCTTGTCTCTGTCTCTGTATGTGTGTCTGTTCCTGCCTCTGTCTCTGTCTCTGTCTCTGTCTGTATCTCTGTCTCTGTCTCTGTCTCTGTTCCTGTCTCTGTCTCTGTCTTTGTCTCTGTCCATGTCTCTGTTCCTGTCTCTGTCTCTGTCTCTGTCTCTGTCTGTGTCTCTGTCTCTGTCTCTGTCTCTGTATCTGCGTCTGTCTCGGTCTCCGTCTCTGTCTCTGTCTCTGTCTCTGTCTCTGTCTGTGTCTCTGTCCATGTCTCTGTTCCTGTCCGTGTCTCTGTCCCTGTCTCTGTCTCTGTCTCTGTCTCTGTCCGTGTCTCTGCGTCTGTCTCGGTCTCTCTCTCTGTCCCTTGTCTCTGTCTCTGTATGTGTGTCTGTTCCTGTCTCTGTCTCTGTCTCTGCCTCTGTCTCTGTCTCTGCATCTGTCTCTGTCTCTGTCTCTGTCTCTGTCTCTGTCTCTGTCTCTGTCTCTGTCTCTGTCTCTGTCTCTGTCTCTGTCTCTGTCTCTGTCTCTGTCTCTGTCTCTGTCTCTGTCTCTGTCTCTGTTCCTGTCTCGGTCTCTGTCTCTGTCTCTGTCTCTGTCTCTGTCTCTGTCTCTGTCTCTGTCTTCGTCTATGTCCCTGTCTCTGTCTCTGTCTCTGTCTCTGTCTGTGTCTCTGTCCATGTCTCCGTTCCTGTCTCTGTCTCTGTCCCTGTCTCTGTCTCTGTCTCTGTCTCTGTCTCTGTCCGTGTCTCTCCGTCTGTCACGGTCTCTGTCTCTGTCCCTTGTCTCTGTCTCTGTATGTGTGTCTGTTCCTGTCTCTGTCTCTGTCTTTGTCTCTGTCCATGTCTCTGTCTCTGTCTCTGTCTCTGTCTCTGTCTCTGTCTCTGTCCCTGTCTCTGTCTCTGTCTCTGTCACTGTCTCTGTCTCTGTGTCTGTCTCTGTCTCTGTCTCTGTCACTGTTCCTGTATCTGTCTCTGTCTCTGTCTCTGTCTGTGTCTCTGTCCATGTCTCTGTTCCTGTCTCTGTCTCTGTCCCTGTCTCTGTCTCTGTCTCTGTCTCTGTCTCTGTCTCTGTCTCTGTCTCTGTCCGTGTCTCTGCGTCTGTCTCGGTCTCTCTCTCTGTCCCTTGTCTCTGTCTCTGTATGTGTGTCTGTTCCTGTCTCTGTCTCTGTCTCTGCCTCTGTCTCTGTCTCTGCATCTGTCTCTGTCTCTGTCTCTGTCTCTGTCTCTGTCTCTGTCTCTGTCTCTGTCTCTGTCTCTGTCTCTGTCTCTGTCTCTGTCTCTGTTCCTGTCTCGGTCTCTGTCTCTGTCTCTGTCTCTGTCTCTTTCTCTGTCTCTGTCTCTGTCTCTGTCTTCGTCTATGTCCCTGTCTCTGTCTCTGTCTCTGTCTCTGTCTCTGTCTCTGTCTGTGTCTCTGTCCATGTCTCCGTTCCTGTCTCTGTCTCTGTCCCTGTCTCTGTCTCTGTCTCTTTCTCTGTCTCTGTCTCTGTCCGTGTCTCTCCGTCTGTCACGGTCTCTGTCTCTGTCCCTTGTCTCTGTCTCTGTATGTGTGTCTGTTCCTGTCTCTGTCTCTGTCTTTGTCTCTGTCCATGTCTCTGTCTTTGTCTTTGTCTCTGTCTCTGTCTCTGTCTCTGTCACTGTCTCTGTCTCTGTGTCTGTCTCTGTCTCTGTGTCTGTCTCTGTCTCTGTCTCTGTCTCTGTCTCTGTCTCTGTCTCTGTCTCTGTCTCTGTCTCTGTCTCTGTCTCTGTCCGTGTCTCTCCGTCTGTCACGGTCTCTGTCTCTGTTCCTTGTCTCTGTCTCTGTCTCTGTCTCTGTCTCTGTCTCTGTCTCTGTCTCTGTCTCTGTCTCTGTCTCTGTCTCTGTCTCTGTCTCTGTCTCTGTCCGTGTCTCTCCGTCTGTCACGGTCTCTGTCTCTGTTCCTTGTCTCTGTCTCTGTCTCTGTCTGTGTCTCTGTCCATGTCTCTGTTCCTGTTCGTGTCTCTGTCCCTGTCTCTGTCTCTGTCTCTGTCTCTGTCCGTGTCTCTGCGTCTGTCTCGGTCTCTCTCTCTGTCCCTTGTCTCTGTCTCTGTATGTGTGTCTGTTCCTGTCTCTGTCTCTGTCTCTGCCTCTGTCTCTGTCTCTGCATCTGTCTCTGTCTCTGTCTCTGTCTCTGTCCCTTGTCTCTGTCTCTGTATGTTTGTCTGTTCCTGTCTCTGTCTCTGTCTTTGTCTCTGTCCATGTCTCTGTCTCTGTCTCTGTCTCTGTCTCTGTCTCTGTCTCTGTAACTGTCTCTGTCTCTGTGTCTGTCTCTGTCTCTGTGTCTGTCTCTGTCTTTGTCTCTGTCCATGTCTCTGTCTCTGTCTCTGTCTCTGTCTCTGTCTCCGTCTCTGTCCCTGTCTCTGTCTTTGTCTCTGTCCCTGTGTCTGTCCCTGTCTCTATCTTTGTCTGTGTCTCTGTCTCTGTCACTGTTCCTGTATCTGTCTCTGTCTCTGTCTCTGTCTGTGTCTCTGTCCATGTCTCTGTTCCTGTCTCTGTCTCTGTCCCTGTCTCTGTCTCTGTCTGTGTCTCTGTCCATGTCTCTGTCCCTGTCTCTGTCTCTGTCTCTGTCTCTGCCTCTGCCTCTGTCTCTGTCTCTGTCTCTGTCTCTGTCTCTGTCGCTGTCTCTGTCTCTGTCTCTGCCTCTATATCTGTCTCTGACTCTACATCTGTCGCGCTCTCCGTTTCTGTGCCACTGTCGCAGTCTCTGTCTCTGTCTCTGTCTCTGTCTCTGTCTCTGTCTCTGTCTCTGTCTCTGTCTCTGTCTCTGTCTCTGTCTCTGTCTCTGTCTCTGTCTCTGTCTCTGTCCCTGTCTCTGTCTCTGTCGCTGTCTCTGTCGCCGCCTCTGCCTCTGTCCCGTGTCTCTGTCTCTGTATCTGTGTCTATGTCTCTGTGTCTTTGCCGCTGACCCTGTGTCTGTGTCTCTGTCTCTGTGTCGCCTTCCTCTGTGTCTCTGTCTCTGTCTCTGTCTCTGTCTCTGTCTCTGCCTCTGTCTCTGTCTCTGTCTCTGTCTCTGTCTCTGTCTCTGTCTCTGTCTCTGTCTCTGTCTCTGTCTCTGTCTCTGTCTCTGTCTCTGTCTCTGTCTCTGTCTCTGTCTCTGTCTCTGTCTCTGTCTCTGTCTCTGTCTTTGTCTCTGTCTCTGTCTGTATCTCTGCCTCTGTCTCTGTCTCCGTCTCTGTCTCTGTCTCTGTGTCTGTCTCTGACTCTGTCTCTGTCTCTGTCTCTGTCTCTGTTCCTGTCTCTGTCTCTGTCTCTCTCTCTGTCTCTGTCTCTGTCTCTGTCTCTGTCTCTGTCTCTGTCTGTGTCTCTGTCTCTGTTTAAGTCTCTGTGTCTTTGCCGCTGTCTCTGTGTCTGTGTCTCTGTCTCTGTGTCGCCTTCCTCTGTGCCTCTATCTCTGTCTCTGTCTCTGTCTCTGTCTCTGTCTCTGTCTCTGTCTCTGTCTCTGTCTCTGTCTCTGTCCGTGTCTCTCCGTCTGTCACGGTCTCTGTCTCTGTTCCTTGTCTCTGTCTCTGTCTCTGTCTCTGTCTCTGTCCGTGTCTCTGCGTCTGTCTCGGTCTCCGTCTCTGTCCCTTGTCTCTGTCTCTGTATGTGTGTCTGTTCCTGCCTCTGTCTCTGTCTCTGTCTCTGTCTGTATCTCTGTCTCTGTCTCTGTCTCTGTTCCTGTCTCTGTCTCTGTCTTTGTCTCTGTCCATGTCTCTGTTCCTGTCTCTGTCTCTGTCTCTGTCTCTGTCTGTGTCTCTGTCTCTGTCTCTGTCTCTGTCTCTGCGTCTGTCTCGGTCTCCGTCTCTGTCTCTGTCTCTGTCTCTGTCTCTGTCTGTGTCTCTGTCCATGGCTCTGTTCCTGTCCGTGTCTCTGTCCCTGTCTCCGTCTCTGTCTCTGTCTCTGTCCGTGTCTCTGCGTCTGTCTCTGTCTCTGTCTCTGTCTCTGTCTCTGTCTCTGTCTCTGTCTCTGTCTCTGTCTCTGTCTCTGTCTCTGTCTCTGCCTCTGTCTTCGTCTATGTCCCTGTCTCTGTCTCTGTCTCTGTCTCTGTCTCTGTCTGTGTCTCTGTCCATGTCTCCGTTCCTGTCTCTGTCTCTGTCCCTGTCTCTGTCTCTGTCTCTGTCTCTGTCTCTGTCCGTGTCTCTCCGTCTGTCACGGTCTCTGTCTCTGTCCCTTGTCTCTGTCTCTGTATGTGTGTCTGTTCCTGTCTCTGTCTCTGTCTTTGTCTCTGTCCATGTCTCTGTCTCTGTCTCTGTCTCTGTCTCTGTCTCTGTCTCTGCCTCTGTCTCTGTCTCTGCATCTGTCTCTGTCTCTGTCTCTGTCTCTGTCTCTGTCTCTGTCTCTGTCTCTGTCTCTGTCTCTGTCTCTGTCTCTGTCTCTGTCTCTGTCTCTGTCTCTGTCTCTGTTCCTGTCTCGGTCTCTGTCTCTGTCTCTGTCTCTGTCTCTTTCTCTGTCTCTGTCTCTGTCTTCGTCTATGTCCCTGTCTCTGTCTCTGTCTCTGTCTCTGTCTCTGTCTCTGTCTGTGTCTCTGTCCATGTCTCCGTTCCTGTCTCTGTCTCTGTCCCTGTCTCTGTCTCTGTCTCTTTCTCTGTCTCTGTCTCTGTCCGTGTCTCTCCGTCTGTCACGGTCTCTGTCTCTGTCCCTTGTCTCTGTCTCTGTATGTGTGTCTGTTCCTGTCTCTGTCTCTGTCTTTGTCTCTGTCCATGTCTCTGTCTTTGTCTTTGTCTCTGTCTCTGTCTCTGTCTCTGTCACTGTCTCTGTCTCTGTGTCTGTCTCTGTCTCTGTGTCTGTCCCTGTCTCTGTCTCTGTCTCTGTCTCTGTCTCTGTCTCTGTCTCTGTCTCTGTCTCTGTCTCTGTCTCTGTCCGTGTCTCTCCGTCTGTCACGGTCTCTGTCTCTGTTCCTTGTCTCTGTCTCTGTCTCTGTCTCTGTCTCTGTCTCTGCCTCTGTCTCTGTCTCTGTCTCTGTCTCTGTCTCTGTCTCTGTCTCTGTCTCTGTCTCTGTCCGTGTCTCTCCGTCTGTCACGGTCTCTGTCTCTGTTCCTTGTCTCTGTCTCTGTCTCTGTCTGTGTCTCTGTCCATGTCTCTGTTCCTGTCCGTGTCTCTGTCCCTGTCTCTGTCTCTGTCTCTGTCTCTGTCCGTGTCTCTGCGTCTGTCTCGGTCTCTCTCTCTGTCCCTTGTCTCTGTCTCTGTATGTGTGTCTGTTCCTGTCTCTGTCTCTGTCTCTGCCTCTGTCTCTGTCTCTGCATCTGTCTCTGTCTCTGTCTCTGTCTCTGTCCCTTGTCTCTGTCTCTGTATGTGTGTCTGTTCCTGTCTCTGTCTCTGTCTTTGTCTCTGTCCATGTCTCTGTCTCTGTCTCTGTCTCTGTCTCTGTCTCTGTCTCTGTCTCTGTCTCTGTCTCTGTAATTGTCTCTGTCTCTGTGTCTGTCTCTGTCTCTGTGTCTGTCTCTGTCTTTGTCTCTGTCCATGTCTCTGTCTCTGTCTCTGTCTCTGTCTCTGTCTCCGTCTCTGTCCCTGTCTCTGTCTTTGTCTCTGTCCCTGTGTCTGTCCCTGTCTCTATCTTTGTCTGTGTCTCTGTCTCTGTCACTGTTCCTGTATCTGTCTCTGTCTCTGTCTCTGTCTGTGTCTCTGTCCATGTCTCTGTTCCTGTCTCTGTCTCTGTCCCTGTCTCTGTCTCTGTCTGTGTCTCTGTCCATGTCTCTGTCCCTGTCTCTGTCTCTGTCTCTGTCTCTGCCTCTGCCTCTGTCTCTGTCTCTGTCTCTGTCTCTGTCTCTGTCGCTGTCTCTGTCTCTGTCTCTGCCTCTATATCTGTCTCTGACTCTACATCTGTCGCGCTCTCCGTTTCTGTGCCACTGTCGCAGTCTCTGTCTCTGTCTCTGTCTCTGTCTCTGTCTCTGTCTCTGTCTCTGTCTCTGTCTCTGTCTCTGTCTCTGTCTCTGTCTCTGTCTCTGTCTCTGTCGCTGTCTCTGTCGCCGCCTCTGCCTCTGTCCCGTGTCTCTGTCTCTGTATCTGTGTCTATGTCTCTGTGTCTTTGCCGCTGACCCTGTGTCTGTGTCTCTGTCTCTGTGTCGCCTTCCTCTCTGTCTCTGTCTCTGTCTCTGTCTCTGTCTCTGTCTCTGCCTCTGTCTCTGTCTCTGTCTCTGTCTCTGTCTCTGTCTCTGTCTCTGTCTCTGTCTCTGTCTCTGTCTCTGTCTCTGTCTCTGTCTCTGTCTCTGTCTTTGTCTCTGTCTCTGTCTGTATCTCTGCCTCTGTCTCTGTCTCCGTCTCTGTCTCTGTCTCTGTGTCTGTCTCTGACTCTGTCTCTGTCTCTGTCTCTGTCTCTGTTCCTGTCTCTGTCTCTGTCTCTCTCTCTGTCTCTGTCTCTGTCTCTGTCTCTGTCTCTGTCTCTGTCTGTGTCTCTGTCTCTGTTTAAGTCTCTGTGTCTTTGCCGCTGTCTCTGTGTCTGTGTCTCTGTCTCTGTGTCGCCTTCCTCTGTGCCTCTATCTCTGTCTCTGTCTCTGTCTCTGTCTCTGTCTCTGTCTCTGTCTCTGTCTCTGTCTCTGTCTCTGTCTCTGTCCGTGTCTCTCCATCTGTCACGGTCTCTGTCTCTGTTCCTTGTCTCTGTCTCTGTCTCTGTCTCTGTCTCTGTCCGTGTCTCTGCGTCTGTCTCGGTCTCCGTCTCTGTCCCTTGTCTCTGTCTCTGTATGTGTGTCTGTTCCTGCCTCTGTCTCTGTCTCTGTCTCTGTCTGTATCTCTGTCTCTGTCTCTGTCTCTGTTCCTGTCTCTGTCTCTGTCTTTGTCTCTGTCCATGTCTCTGTTGCTGTCTCTGTCTCTGTCTCTGTCTCTGTCTGTGTCTCTGTCTCTGTCTCTGTCTCTGTCTCTGCGTCTGTCTCGGTCTCCGTCTCTGTCTCTGTCTCTGTCTCTGTCTCTGTCTGTGTCTCTGTCCATGTCTCCGTTCCTGTCTCTGTCTCTGTCCCTGTCTCTGTCTCTGTCTCTGTCTCTGTCTCTGTCCGTGTCTCTCCGTCTGTCACGGTCTCTGTCTCTGTCCCTTGTCTCTGTCTCTGTCTCTGTTCCTTGTCTCTGTCTCTGTCTCTGTCTCTGTCTCTGTCCGTGTTTCTACGTCTGTCTCGGTCTCCGTCTCTGTCCCTTGTCTCTGTCTCTGTATGTGTGTCTGTTCCTGCCTCTGTCTCTGTCTCTGTCTCTGTCCTCGTCTATGTCTCTGTCTCTGTTCCTCTCTCTGTCTCTGTCTTTGTCTCTGTCCATGTCTCTGTTCCTGTCTCTGTCTCTGTCTCTGTCTCTGTCTCTGTCTGTGTCTCTGTCTCTGTCTCTGTCGCTGTCTCTGTCGCCGCCTCTGCCTCTGTCCCGTGTCTCTGTCTCTGTATCTGTGTCTATATCTCTGTGTCTTCGCCGCTGTCCCTGTGTCTGTGTCTCTGTCTCCGTGTCGCCTTCCTCTGTGTCTCTGTCTCTGTCTCTGTCTCTGTCTCTGTCTCTGTTCCTTGTCTCTGTCTCTGTCTCTGTCTCTGTCTCTGTCTCTGTCCGTGTCTCTGCGTCTGTCTCGGTCTCCTTCTCTGTCCCTTGTCTCTGTCTCTGTATGTGTGTCTGTTCCTGTCTCTGTCTCTGTCTCTGTCTCTGTCTGTATCTCTGTCTCTGTCTCTGTCTCTGTCTCTGTCTCTGTCTCTGTCTCTGTCTCTGTATCTGTCTCTGTCTCTGTCTCTGTCTCTGTCTCTGTCTCTGTCTCTGTCTCTGTCTCTGTCTCTGTCTCTGTCTCTGTCTCTGTCTCTGTCTCTGTCTCTGTCTCTGTCTCTGTCTCTGTCTCTGTCTCTGTCTCTGTCTCTGTGTCTGTCTCTGTCTCTGTCTCTGTCTCTGTCTCTGTCTCTGTCTCTGTTTCTGTCTCTGTTTCTGTCTCTGTCTCTGTCTCTGTCTCTGTCTCTGTCTCTGTCTCTGTCTCTGTTCCTGTCTCTGTCTCTGTCTTTGTCTCTGTCCGTGTCTCCGTTCCTGTCTCTGTCTCTGTCCCTGTCTCTGTCTCTGTCTCTGTCTCTGTCTCTGTTCCTTGTCTCTGTCTCTGTCTCTGTCTCTGTCTCTGTCTCTGTCCGTGTCTCTGCGTCTGTCTCGGTCTCCTTCTCTGTCCCTTGTCTCTGTCTCTGTATGTGTGTCTGTTCCTGTCTCTGTCTCTGTCTCTGTCTCTGTCTGTATCTCTGTCTCTGTCTCTGTCTCTGTCTCTGTCTCTGTCTCTGTCTCTGTCTCTGTCTCTGTCTCTGTCTCTGTCTCTGTCTCTGTCTCTGTCTCTGTCTCTGTCTCTGTCTCTGTCTCTGTCTCTGTCTCTGTCTCTGTCTCTGTCTCTGTCTCTGTCTCTGTCTCTGTGTCTGTCTCTGTCTCTGTCTCTGTCTCTGTCTCTGTCTCTGTCTCTGTTTCTGTCTCTGTTTCTGTCTCTGTCTCTGTCTCTGTCTCTGTCTCTGTCTCTGTCTCTGTCTCTGTCTCTGTCTCTGTTCCTGTCTCTGTCTCTGTCTTTGTCTCTGTCCGTGTCTCCGTTCCTGTCTCTGTCTCTGTCCCTGTCTCTGTCTCTGTCTCTGTCTCTGTCTCTGTCTCTGTCTCTGTTCCTGTCTCGGTCTCTGTCTCTGTCTCTGTCTCTGTCTCTGTCTCTGTCTTTGTCTCTGTCCATGTCTCTGTTCCTGTCTCTGTCTCTGTCTCTGTCTCTGTCTGTGTCTCTGTCTCTGTCTCTGTCTCTGTCTCTGCGTCTGTCTCGGTCTCCGTCTCTGTCTCTGTCTCTGTCTCTGTCTCTGTCTGTGTCTCTGTCCATGTCTCTGTTCCTGTCCGTGTCTCTGTCCCTGTCTCTGTCTCTGTCTCTGTCTCTGTCCGTGTCTCTCCGTCTGTCACGGTCTCTGTCTCTGTTCCTTGTCTCTGTCTCTGTCTCTGTCTCTGTCTCTGTCTCTGTCTCTGTCTCTGTCTCTGTCTCTGTCTCTGTCTCTGTCTCTGTCTCTGTCTCTGTCTCTGTCTTTGTCTCTGTCTCTGTCTGTATCTCTGCCTCTGTCTCTGTCTCCGTCTCTGTCTCTGTCTCTGTGTCTGTCTCTGACTCTGTCTCTGTCTCTGTCTCTGTCTCTGTCCGTGTCTCTCCGTCTGTCACGGTCTCTGTCTCTGTCCCTTCTCTCTGTCTCTGTATGTGTGTCTGTTCCTGTCTCTGTCTCTGTCTTTGTCTCTGTCCATGTCTCTGTCTTTGTCTCTGTCTCTGTCTCTGTCTCTGTCTCTGTCTCTGTCTCTGTCTCTGTCACTGTCTCTGTCTCTGTGTCTGTCTCTGTCTCTGTGTCTGTCTCTGTCTCTGTCTCTGTCTCTGTCTCTGTCTCTGTCTCTGTCTCTGTCTCTGTCTCTGTCTCTGTCTCTGTCTCTGTCCGTGTCTCTCCGTCTGTCACGGTCTCTGTCTCTGTTCCTTGTCTCTGTCTCTGTCTCTGTCTCTGTCTCTGTCTCTGTCTCTGTCTCTGTCTCTGTCTCTGTCTCTGTCTCTGTCTCTGTCTCTGTCTCTGTCTCTGTCTCTGTCTCTGTCTCTGTCTCTGTCTCTGTCTCTGTCTGTGTCTCTGTCTCTGTCTCTGTCTCTGTCTCTGTCTCTGTCTCTGTCTCTGTCTCTGTCTCTGTCTCTGTCTCTGTCTCTGTCTCTGTCTCTGTCTCTGTCTTTGTCTCTGTCCATGTCTCTGTTCCTGTCTCTGTCTCTGTCTCTGTCTCTGTCTCTGTCTGTGTCTCTGTCCGTGTCTCCGTTCCTGTCTCTGTCTCTGTCCCTGTCTCTGTCTCTGTCTCTGTCTCTGTCTCTGTCTCTGTCCGTGTCTCTGCGTCTGTCTCGGTGTCCGTCTCTGTCCCTTGTCTCTGTCTCTGTATGTGTCTCTGTCTCTGTCTCTGTCTCTGTCTCTGTCTCTCTCTCTGTCTCTGTCTCTGTGTCTTTGTCGCTGTCTCTGTGTCTCTGCCTCTGTCACTATGTCTCGGTGTCTCTGTCTCTGCGTCTATGTCTCATTGTCTCTGCCTCTGTCTCTGTCTCTGTCTCTGTGTCTGCATCTGTCTCTGTCTCTGTCTCTGTCGCTGTCTCTGTCGCCGCCTCTGCCTCTGTCCCGTGTCTCTGTCTCTGTATCTGTGTCTATATCTCTGTGTCTTCGCCGCGGTCCCTGTGTCTGTGTCTCTGTCTCCGTGTCGCCTTCCTCTGTGTCTCTGTCTCCGTGTCGCCTTCCTCTGTGTCTCTGTCTCTGTCTCTGTCTCTGTCTCTGTCTCTGTTCCTTGTCTCTGTCTCTGTCTCTGTCTCTGTCTCTGTCCGTGTCTCTGCGTCTGTCTCGGTCTCCTTCTCTGTCCCTTGTCTCTGTCTCTGTATGTGTGTCTGTTCCTGTCTCTGTCTCTGTCTCTGTCTCTGTCTGTATCTCTGTCTCTGTCTCTGTCTCTGTCTCTGTCTCTGTCTCTGTCTCTGTCTCTGTCTCTGTCTCTGTCTCTGTCTCTGTCTCTGTCTCTGTCTCTGTCTCTGTCTCTGTCTCTGTCTCTGTCTCTGTCTCTGTCTCTGTCTCTGTCTCTGTCTCTGTCTCTGTCTCTGTCTCTGTCTCTGTCTCAGTCTCTGTCTCTGTCTCTGTCTCTGTCTCTGTCTCTGTCTCTGTCTCTGTCTCTGTCTCTGTCTCTGTCTCTGTCTCTGTCTCTGTCTCTGTTTCTGTCTCTGTTTCTGTCTCTGTCTCTGTCTCTGTCTCTGTCTCTGTCTCTGTCTCTGTCTCTGTTCCTGTCTCTGTCTCTGTCTTTGTCTCTGTCCGTGTCTCCGTTCCTGTCTCTGTCTCTGTCCCTGTCTCTGTCTCTGTCTCTGTCTCTGTCTCTGTCTCTGTCTCTGTCTCTGTCTCTGTCCGTGTCTCTGCGTCTGTCTCGGTCTCCGTCTCTGTCCCTTGTCTCTGTCTCTGTATGTGTGTCTGTTCCTGCCTCTGTCTCTGTCTCTGTCTCTGTCTGTATCTCTGTCTCTGTCTCTGTCTCTGTTCCTGTCTCTGTCTCTGTCTTTGTCTCTGTCCATGTCTCTGTTCCTGTCTCTGTCTCTGTCTCTGTCTCTGTCTCTGTCTGTGTCTCTGTCTCTGTCTCTGTCTCTGTCTCTGCGTCTGTCTCGTTCTCCGTCTCTGTCTCTGTCTCTGTCTCTGTCTCTGTCTGTGTCTCTGTCCATGTCTCTGTTCCTGTCCGTGTCTCTGTCCCTGTCTCTGTCTCTGTCTCTGTCTCTGTCCGTGTCTCTGCGTCTGTCTCGGTCTCTCTCTCTGTCCCTTGCCTCTGTCTCTGTATGTGTGTCTGTTCCTGTCTCTGTCTCTGTCTCTGCCTCTGTCTCTGTCTCTGCATCTGTCTCTGTCTCTGTCTCTGTCTCTGTCTCTGTCTCTGTCTCTGTCTCTGTCTCTGTCTCTGTCTCTGTCTCTGTCTCTGTCTCTGTCTCTGTCTCTGTCTCTGTCTCTGTTCCTGTCTCGGTCTCTGTCTCTGTCTCTGTCTCTGTCTCTGTCTCTGTCTCTGTCTTCGTCTATGTCCCTGTCTCTGTCTCTGTCTCTGTCTCTGTCTCTGTCTGTGTCTCTGTCCATGTCTCCGTTCCTGTCTCTGTCTCTGTCCCTGTCTCTGTCTCTGTCTCTGTCTCTGTCTCTGTCCGTGTCTCTCCGTCTGTCACGGTCTCTGTCTCTGTCCCTTGTCTCTGTCTCTGTATGTGTGTCTGTTCCTGTCTCTGTCTCTGTCTTTGTCTCTGTCCATGTCTCTGTCTCTGTCTCTGTCTCTGTCTCTGTCTCTGTCTCTGTCTCTGTCTCTGTCTCTGTCTCTGTCTCTGTCACTGTCTCTGTCTCTGTGTCTGTCTCTGTCTCTGTGTCTGTCTCTGTCTTTGTCTCTGTCCATGTCTCTGTCTCTGTCTCTGTCTCTGTCTCTGTCTCCGTCTCTGTCCCTGTCTCTGTCTTTGACTCTGTCCCTGTGTCTGTCCCTGTCTCTATCTTTGTCTCTGTCTCTGTCTCTGTCACTGTTCCTGTATCTGTCTCTGTCACTGTCTCTGTCTGTGTCTCTGTCCATGTCTCTGTTCCTGTCTCTGTCTCTGTCCCTGTCTCTGTCTCTGTCTGTGTCTCTGTCCATGTCTCTGTCCCTGTCTCTGTCTCTGTCTCTGTCTCTGCCTCTGTCTCTGTCTCTGTCTCTGTCTCTGTCGCTGTCTCTGTCTCTGTCTCTGCCTCTATATCTGCCTCTGACTCTACATCTGTCGCGCTCTCCGTTTCTGTGCCACTGTCGCAGTCTCTGTCTCTGTCTCTGTCTCTGTCTCTGTCTCTGTCTCTGTCTCTGTCTCTGTCCCTGTCTCTGTCTCTGTCGCTGTCTCTGTCGCCGCCTCTGCCTCTGTCCCGTGTCTCTGTCTCTGTATCTGTGTCTATGTCTCTGTGTCTTTGCCGCTGTCCCTGTGTCTGTGTCTCTGTCTCTGTGTCGCCTTCCTCTGTGTCTCTGTCTCTGTCTCTGTCTCTGTCTCTGCCTCTGTCTCTGTCTCTGTCTCTGTCTCTGTCTCTGTCTCTGTCTCTGTCTCTGTCTCTGTCTCTGTCTCTGTCTCTGTCTTTGTCTCTGTCTCTGTCTGTATCTCTGCCTCTGTCTCTGTCTCCGTCTCTGTCTCTGTCTCTGTGTCTGTCTCTGACTCTGTCTCTGTCTCTGTCTCTGTCTCTGTTCCTGTCTCTGTCTCTGTCTCTGTCTCTGTCTCTGTCTTTGTCTCTGTCTATGTCTATGTCACTGTGTCTTTGCCGCTGTCTCTGTGTCTGTGTCTCTGTCCCTGTGTCACCTTCCTCTGTGTCTTTGCCGCTGTCTCTGTGTCTGTGTCTCTGTCTCTGTCTCTGTCTCTGTCTCTGTCTCTGTTCCTGTCGCTGTCTCTGTCTGTGTCTCTGTCCGTGTCTCCGTTCCTGTCTCTGTCTCTGTCCCTGTCTCTGTCTCTGTCTCTGTCTCTGTCTCTGTCTCTGTCCGTGTCTCTGCGTCTGTCTCGGTCTCCGTCTCTGTCCCTTGTCTCTGTCTCTGTATGTGTCTCTGTCTCTGTCTCTGTCTCTGTCTCTGTCTCTGTCTCTGTCTCTGCCTCTGTCTCTGTCTATGTCTCTGTGTCTTGGCCGCTGTCTCTGTGTCTGTGTCTCTGTCTCTGTGTCGCCTTCCTCTGTGTCTCTGTGTCTGTCTCTGTCTCTGTCTCTGTCTCTGCCTCTGTCTCTGTATCTGTCTCTGTCTCTGCCTCTGTCTCTGTCTCTGTCTCTGTCTCTGTCTCTGTCTCTGTCTCTGTCTCTGTCTCTGTCTCTGTCTCTGTCTCTGTCTCTGTCTCTGTCTCTGCCTCTGTCTCTGTCTATGTCTCTGTGTCTTGGCCGCTGTCTCTGTGTCTGTGTCTCTGTCTCTGTGTCGCCTTCCTCTGTGTCTCTGTCTCTGTCTTTGTCTCTGTCCATGTCTCTGTCTCTGTCTCTGTCTCTGTCTCTGTCTCTGTCTCTGTCTCTGTCTCTGTCTCTGTCTCTGTCTCTGTCTCTGTCTCTGTCTCTGTTCCTGTCTCTGTCTCTGTCTTTGTCTCTGTCCATGTCTCTGTTCCTGTCTCTGTCTCTGTCTCTGTCTCTGTCTCTGTCTGTGTCTCTGTCCGTGTCTCCGTTCCTGTCTCTGTCTCTGTCCATGTCTCTGTCTCTGTCTCTGTCCGTGTCTCTGCGTCTGTCTCGGTCTCCGTCTCTGTCCCTTGTCTCTGTCTCTGTATGTGTCTCTGTTTCTGTCTCTGTCTCTGTCTCTGTCTCTGTCTCTGTCTCTGTCTCTGTCTCTGTCTCTGTCTCTGTCTCTGTCTCTGTCTCTGTCTGTATCTCTGTCTCTGTCTCTGTCTCTGTCTCCGTCTCTGTCTCTGTCTCTGTGTCTTTGTCGCTGTCTCTGTGTCTCTGCCTCTGTCTCTGTCTCTGTCTCTGTCTCTGTCTCTGTCTCTGTCTCTGTGTCTTTGTCGCAGTCTCTGTCTCTGTCTCTGTCTCTGTCTCTGTCTCTGTCTCTGTCTCGG
>OX243801.1:14257500-14265000 GCA_945859595.2 Megachile willughbiella
TCTATGTCTCTGTGTCTTTGCCGCTGTCTCTGTGTCTGTGTCTCTGTCTCTGTGTCACCTTCCTCTGTGTCTTTGTCTCTGTCTCTGTCTCTGTCTCTGTCTCTGTCTCTGTCTCTGTCTCTGTCTCTGTCTACGTCTCTGTCCCTGCCTCTGTCTCTGTCTCTGTCTCTGTCTCTGTCTGTGTCTCTGTCCATGTCACTGCTCCTGTCTTTGTCTGTGTCCCTGTCTCTGTCTCTGTCTCTGTCTCTGTCCGTGTCACTGCGTCTGTCTCGGTCTCTGTCTCTGTCCCTTGTCTCGGTCTCTGTCTCTGTCTCTGTCTCTGTCTCTGTCCGTGTCTCTGCGTCTGTCTCGGTCTCCGCCTCTGTCCCTTGTCTCTGTCTCTGTATGTGTGTCTGTTCCTGTCTCTGTCTCTGTCTACGTCTCTGTCCCTGTCTCTGTCTCTGTCTCTGTCTCTGTCTGTGTCTCTGTCCATGTCTCTGCTCCTGTCTTTGTCTGTGTCCCTGTCTCTGTCTCTGTCTCTGTCTCTGTCTCTGTCTCTGTCTCTGTCTCTGTCTCTGTCTCTGTCTCTGTCTCTGTCTCTGTCCGTGTCACTGCGTCTGTCTCGGTCTCTGTCTCTGTCCCTTGTCTCTGTCTCTGTCTCTGTCTCTGTCTCTGACCGTGTCTCCGCGTCTGTCTCGGTCTCGGTCTCTGTCCCTTGTCTCTGACTCTGTATGTGTGCCTGTTCCTGTCTCTGTCTCTGTCTCTGTCTCTGTCTGTGTCTGTATCTCTGTCTCTGTCTCTGTCTCTGTCTCTGACTCTGTCTCTGTCTCTGTCTCTGTCTCTGTCTCTGTCTCTGTCCGTGTCTCTGCGTCTGTCTCGGTCTCTGTCTCTGTCCCTTGTCTCTGTCTCTGTATGTGTCTCTGTCTCTGTCTCTGTCTCTGTCTCTGTCCCTGCCTCTGTCTCTGTCTCTGTCTCTGTCTCTGTCTCTGTTTCTGCCTCTGCCTCTGCATCTATCTTTGCCTCTCTGCTTGTCTCTGTCTCTGTCTGTGTCCCTTTCTTCGTGTCTCTGTCTCTGTCTCTGTCTCTGTCTGTGTCTCTGTCCATGTCTCTGTTCCTGTATCTGTCTCTGTCTCTGTCCCTGTCTCTGTCTCTGTCTCTGTCTCTGTCTCTGTCTCTGTCTCTGTCTCTGTCTCTGTCTCTGTCTCTGTCCGTGTCTCTGCGTCTGTCTCGGTCTCTGTCTCTGTCCCTTGTCTCTGTCTCTGTATGTGTGTCTGTTCCTGTCCCTGTCTCTGTCTCTGTCTCTGCCTCTGTCTGTGTCTCCGTCTCTGTCTCTGTCTCTGTCTCTGTCTCTGTCTCTGTCTCTGTCTCTGTCTCTGTCTCTGTCTCTGTCTCTGTCTCTGTCTCTGTCTCTGTCTCTGTCTCTGTCTCTGTCTCTGTCTCTGTCTCTGTCTCTGTCTCTGTCTCTGTCTCTGTCTCTGTCTCTGTCTCTGTCTCTGTCTCTGTCTCTGTCTCTGTCTCTGTCTCTGTCTCTGTCTCTGTCTATGTATCTGTCTCTGTCTCTGTGTCTGTCTCTGTCTCTGTCTCTGTCCCTGTCTCTGTCTCTGTCTCTGTCTCTGTCTCTGTCTCTGTCTCTGTCTCTGTCTCTGTCTCTGTCTCGGTCCCTGTCTCCGTCCCTGTCTCTGTCTCTGTATATGTCTCTGTCCGTGTCTCTGTCTCTGTCTCTGTCTCTGTCTCTGTCTCTGTCTCTGTCTCTGTCTCTGTCTCTGTCTCTGTCTCTGTCTCTGTCTCTGTCCGTGTCACTGCGTCTGTCTCGGTCTCTGTCTCTGTCCCTTGTCTCTGTCTCTGTCTCTGTCTCTGTCTCTGACCGTGTCTCCGCGTCTGTCTCGGTCTCGGTCTCTGTCCCTTGTCTCTGACTCTGTATGTGTGCCTGTTCCTGTCTCTGTCTCTGTCTCTGTCTCTGTCTGTGTCTGTATCTCTGTCTCTGTCTCTGTCTCTGTCTCTGACTCTGTCTCTGTCTCTGTCTCTGTCTCTGTCTCTGTCTCTGTCCGTGTCTCTGCGTCTGTCTCGGTCTCTGTCTCTGTCCCTTGTCTCTGTCTCTGTATGTGTCTCTGTCTCTGTCTCTGTCTCTGTCTCTGTCCCTGCCTCTGTCTCTGTCTCTGTCTCTGTCTCTGTCTCTGTTTCTGCCTCTGCCTCTGCATCTATCTTTGCCTCTCTGCTTGTCTCTGTCTCTGTCTGTGTCCCTTTCTTCGTGTCTCTGTCTCTGTCTCTGTCTCTGTCTGTGTCTCTGTCCATGTCTCTGTTCCTGTATCTGTCTCTGTCTCTGTCCCTGTCTCTGTCTCTGTCTCTGTCTCTGTCTCTGTCTCTGTCTCTGTCTCTGTCTCTGTCTCTGTCTCTGTCCGTGTCTCTGCGTCTGTCTCGGTCTCTGTCTCTGTCCCTTGTCTCTGTCTCTGTATGTGTGTCTGTTCCTGTCCCTGTCTCTGTCTCTGTCTCTGCCTCTGTCTGTGTCTCCGTCTCTGTCTCTGTCTCTGTCTCTGTCTCTGTCTCTGTCTCTGTCTCTGTCTCTGTCTCTGTCTCTGTCTCTGTCTCTGTCTCTGTCTCTGTCTCTGTCTCTGCCTCTGTCTCTGTCTCTGTCTCTGTCTCTGTCTCTGTCTCTGTCTCTGTCTCTGTCTCTGTCTCTGTCTCTGTCTCTGTCTCTGTCTCTGTCTCTGTCTCTGTCTCTGTCTCTGTCTATGTATCTGTCTCTGTCTCTGTGTCTGTCTCTGTCTCTGTCTCTGTCCCTGTCTCTGTCTCTGTCTCTGTCTCTGTCTCTGTCTCTGTCTCTGTCTCTGTCTCTGTCTCTGTCTCTGTCTCGGTCCCTGTCTCCGTCCCTGTCTCTGTCTCTGTATATGTCTCTGTCCGTGTCTCTGTCTCTGTCTCTGTCTCTGTCTCTGTCTCTGTCTCTGTCTCTGTCTCTGTCTCTGTCTGTATCTCTGTCTCTGCCTCTGTCTCTGTCTCTGTCTCTGTCTCTGTCTCTGTGTCTGTCTCTGTCTCTGTCTCTGTCTCTGCCTCTGTCTCTGTATCTGTCTCTGTCTCTGTCTCTGTCTCTGTCTCTGTCTCTGTCTCTGTCTCTGTCTCTGTCTCTGTCTCTGTCTCTGTCTCTGTCTCTGTCTCTGTCTCTGTCTCTGTCTCTGCCTCTGTCTCTGTCTATGTCTCTGTGTCTTGGCCGCTGTCTCTGTGTCTGTGTCTCTGTCTCTGTGTCGCCTTCCTCTGTGTCTCTGTCTCTGTCTTTGTCTCTGTCCATGTCACTCTCTCTGTCTCTGTCTCTGTCTCTGTCTCTGTCTCTGTCTCTGTCTCTGTCTCTGTCTCCGTCTCTGTCTCTGTCTCTGTCTCTGTTCCTGTCTCTGTCTCTGTCTTTGTCTCTGTCCATGTCTCTGTTCCTGTCTCTGTCTCTGTCTCTGTCTCTGTCTCTGTCTCTGTCTGTCTCTCTGTCCGTGTCTCCGTTCCTGTCTCTGTCTCTGTCCATGTCTCTGTCTCTGTCTCTGTCCGTGTCTCTGCGTCTGTCTCTGTCTCTGTCTCTGTCTCTGTCTCTGTCTCGGTCTCCGTCTCTGTCCCTTGTCTCTGCCTCTGTATGTGTGTCTGTTCCTGTCTCTGTCTCTGTCTACGTCTCTGTCCCTGTCTCTGTCTCTGTCTCTGTCTCTGTCTGTGTCTCTGTCCATGTCTCTGCTCCTGTCTTTGTCTGTGTCCCTGTCTCTGTCTCTGTCTCTGTCTCTGTCTCTGTCTCTGTCTCTGTCTCTGTCCGTGTCACTGCGTCTGTCTCGGTCTCTGTCTCTGTCCCTTGTCTCTGTCTCTGTCTCTGTCTCTGTCTCTGACCGTGTCTCCGCGTCTGTCTCGGTCTCCGTCTCTGTCCCTTGTCTCTGACTCTGTATGTGTGTCTGTTCCTGTCTCTGTCTCTGTCTCTGTCTCTGTCTCTGTCTGTGTCTGTATCTCTGTCTCTGTCTCCGTCTCTGTCTCTGACTCTGTCTCTGTCTCTGTCTCTGTGTGTGTCTCTGTCTCTGTCTCTGTCTCTGTCTCTGTCTCTGTTCCTGTCTCGGTATCTGTATCTGTCTCTGTCTCTGTCTCTGTCTCTGTCCCTGTCTCTGTCTCTGTCTCTGTCTCTGTCTCTGTCTCTGTCTCTGTCTCTGTCTCTGTCTCTGTCTCTGTCTCTGTGTCTGTCTCTGTCTCTGTCTCTGTCTCTGTCTCTGTCTCTGTTTCTGTCTCTGTCTCTGTCTCTGTCTCTGTCTCTGTCTCTGTCTCTGCCTCTGTCTCTGTCTCTGTCTCTGTCTATGTCTCTGTGTCTTTGCCGCTGTCTCTGTGTCTGTGTCTCTGTCTCTGTGTCGCCTTCCTCTGTGTCTCTGTCTCTGTCTTTGTCTCTGTCTCTGTCTCTGTCTCTGTCTCTGTCTCTGTCTCTGTCTCTGTCTCTGTCTCTGTCTCTGTCTCTGTCTCTGTCTCTGTCTCTGTCTCTGTCTCTGTCTCTGTCTCTGTCTCTGTCTCTGTCTCTGTCTCTGCCTCTGTCTCTGTCTATGTCTCTGTGTCTTGGCCGCTGTCTCTGTGTCTGTGTCTCTGTCTCTGTGTCGCCTTCCTCTGTGTCTCTGTCTCTGTCTTTGTCTCTGGCCATGTCTCTCTCTCTGTCTCTGTCTCTGTCTCTGTCTCTGTCTCTGTCTCCGTCTCTGTCTCTGTCTCTGTCTCTGTCTCTGTCTCTGTCTCGGTCCGTGTCACTGCGTCTGTCTCTGTCTCTGTCTCTGTCTCCGTCTCTGTCTCTGTCTCTGTGTCTTTGTCGCTGTCTCTGTGTCTCTGCCTCTGTCTCTGTCTCTGTCTCTGTCTCTGTCTCTGTCTCTGTCTCTGTCTCTGTTCCTGTCTCTGTCTCTGTCTCTGTCTCTGTCTCTGTCTCTGTCTCTGTCTTCGTCTCTGTCCCTGTCTCTGTCTCTGTCTCTGTCTCTGTCTGTGTCTCGGTCCATGTCTCTGTTCCTGTCTCTGTCTCTGTCTCTGTCTCTGTCTCTGTCTCTGTCTCTGTCTCTGTCTCTGTCTCTGTCTCTGTCTCTGTCTCTGTCTCTGTCTCTGTCTCTGTCTCTGTCTCTGTCTGTGTCCCTTTCTTCGTGTCTCTGTCTCTGTCTCTGTCTCTGTCTGTGTCTCTGTCCATGTCTCTGTTCCTGTCTCTGTCTCTGTCTCTGTCCCTGTCTCTGTGTCTGTCTCTGTCTCTGTCTCTGTCCCTGTCTCTGTCTATGTCTCTGTGTCTTTGCCGCTGTCTCTGTGTCTGTGTCTCTGTCTCTGTGTCGCCTTCCTCTGTGTCTCTGTCTCTGTCTTTGTCTCTGTCTCTGTCTCTGTCTCTGTCTCTGTCTCTGTCTCTGTCTCTGTCTCTGTCTCTGTCTCTGTCTCTGTCTCTGTCTCTGTCTCTGTCTCTGTCTCTGTCTCTGTCTCTGTCTCTGTCTCTGTCTCTGTCTCTGTCTCTGTCTCTGTCTCTGTCTCTGTCTCTGTCTCTGTCTCTGCCTCTGTCTCTGTCTATGTCTCTGTGTCTTGGCCGCTGTCTCTGTGTCTGTGTCTCTGTCTCTGTGTCGCCTTCCTCTGTGTCTCTGTCTCTGTCTTTGTCTCTGGCCATGTCTCTCTCTCTGTCTCTGTCTCTGTCTCTGTCTCTGTCTCTGTCTCCGTCTCTGTCTCTGTCTCTGTCTCTGTTCCTGTCTCTGTCTCTGTCTTTGTCTCTGTCCATGTCTCTGTTCCTGTCTCTGTCTCTGTCTCTGTCTCTGTCTCTGTCCGTGTCACTGCGTCTGTCTCTGTCTCTGTCTCTGTCTCCGTCTCTGTCTCTGTCTCTGTGTCTTTGTCGCTGTCTCTGTGTCTCTGCCTCTGTCTCTGTCTCTGTCTCTGTCTCTGTCTCTGTCTCTGTCTCTGTCTCTGTCTCTGTCTCTGTGTCTTTGTCGCAGTCTCTGTCTCTGTCTCTGTCTCTGTCTCTGTCTCTGTCTCTGTCTCTGTCTCTGTCTCTGTCTCGGTCTCTGTCTTTGTCTCCTTCTCTGTCTATGTCTCTGTGTCTTTGCCGCTGTCTCTGTGTCTGTGTCTCTGTCTCTGTGTCACCTTCCTCTGTGTCTTTGTCTCTGTCTCTGTCTCTGTCTCTGTCTCTGTCTCTGTCTCTGTCTCTGTCTCTGTCTACGTCTCTGTCCCTGTCTCTGTCTCTGTCTCTGTCTCTGTCTCTGTCTGTGTCTCTGTCCATGTCACTGCTCCTGTCTTTGTCTGTGTCCCTGTCTCTGTCTCTGTCTCTGTCTCTGTCCGTGTCACTGCGTCTGTCTCGGTCTCTGTCTCTGTCCCTTGTCTCGGTCTCTGTCTCTGTCTCTGTCTCTGTCTCTGTCCGTGTCTCTGCGTCTGTCTCGGTCTCCGCCTCTGTCCCTTGTCTCTGTCTCTGTATGTGTGTCTGTTCCTGTCTCTGTCTCTGTCTACGTCTCTGTCCCTGTCTCTGTCTCTGTCTCTGTCTCTGTCTGTGTCTCTGTCCATGTCTCTGCTCCTGTCTTTGTCTGTGTCCCTGTCTCTGTCTCTGTCTCTGTCTCTGTCTCTGTCTCTGTCTCTGTCTCTGTCTCTGTCTCTGTCTCTGTCTCTGTCTCTGTCTCTGTCTCTGTCTCTGTCTCTGTCTGTGTCCCTTTCTTCGTGTCTCTGTCTCTGTCTCTGTCTCTGTCTGTGTCTCTGTCCATGTCTCTGTTCCTGTCTCTGTCTCTGTCTCTGTCCCTGTCTCTGTGTCTGTCTCTGTCTCTGTCTCTGTCCCTGTCTCTGTCTATGTCTCTGTGTCTTTGCCGCTGTCTCTGTGTCTGTGTCTCTGTCTCTGTGTCGCCTTCCTCTGTGTCTCTGTCTCTGTCTTTGTCTCTGTCTCTGTCTCTGTCTCTGTCTCTGTCTCTGTCTCTGTCTCTGTCTCTGTCTCTGTCTCTGTCTCTGTCTCTGTCTCTGTCTCTGTCTCTGTCTCTGTCTCTGTCTCTGTCTCTGTCTCTGTCTCTGTCTCTGTCTCTGTCTCTGTCTCTGTCTCTGTCTCTGCCTCTGTCTCTGTCTATGTCTCTGTGTCTTGGCCGCTGTCTCTGTGTCTGTGTCTCTGTCTCTGTGTCGCCTTCCTCTGTGTCTCTGTCTCTGTCTTTGTCTCTGGCCATGTCTCTCTCTCTGTCTCTGTCTCTGTCTCTGTCTCTGTCTCTGTCTCCGTCTCTGTCTCTGTCTCTGTCTCTGTTCCTGTCTCTGTCTCTGTCTTTGTCTCTGTCCATGTCTCTGTTCCTGTCTCTGTCTCTGTCTCTGTCTCTGTCTCTGTCCGTGTCACTGCGTCTGTCTCTGTCTCTGTCTCTGTCTCCGTCTCTGTCTCTGTCTCTGTGTCTTTGTCGCTGTCTCTGTGTCTCTGCCTCTGTCTCTGTCTCTGTCTCTGTCTCTGTCTCTGTCTCTGTCTCTGTCTCTGTCTCTGTCTCTGTGTCTTTGTCGCAGTCTCTGTCTCTGTCTCTGTCTCTGTCTCTGTCTCTGTCTCTGTCTCTGTCTCTGTCTCTGTCTCTGTCTCTG
>OX243801.1:14270000-14290000 GCA_945859595.2 Megachile willughbiella
CTCTGTCTCTGTCTCTGTCTCTGTCTCTGTCTCTGTCTCTGTCTCTGTCTCTGTCTCTGTCTCTGTCTCTGTCTCTGTCTCTGTGTCTGTCTCTGTCTCTGTCTCTGTCTCTGTCTCTGTCTCTGTCTCTGTTTCTGTCTCTGTTTCTGTCTCTGTCTCTGTCTCTGTCTCTGTCTCTGTCTCTGTCTCTGTCTCTGTTCCTGTCTCTGTCTCTGTCTTTGTCTCTGTCCGTGTCTCCGTTCCTGTCTCTGTCTCTGTCCCTGTCTCTGTCTCTGTCTCTGTCTCTGTCTCTGTTCCTTGTCTCTGTCTCTGTCTCTGTCTCTGTCTCTGTCTCTGTCCGTGTCTCTGCGTCTGTCTCGGTCTCCTTCTCTGTCCCTTGTCTCTGTCTCTGTATGTGTGTCTGTTCCTGTCTCTGTCTCTGTCTCTGTCTCTGTCTGTATCTCTGTCTCTGTCTCTGTCTCTGTCTCTGTCTCTGTCTCTGTCTCTGTCTCTGTCTCTGTCTCTGTCTCTGTCTCTGTCTCTGTCTCTGTCTCTGTCTCTGTCTCTGTCTCTGTCTCTGTCTCTGTCTCTGTCTCTGTCTCTGTCTCTGTCTCTGTCTCTGTCTCTGTGTCTGTCTCTGTCTCTGTCTCTGTCTCTGTCTCTGTCTCTGTCTCTGTTTCTGTCTCTGTTTCTGTCTCTGTCTCTGTCTCTGTCTCTGTCTCTGTCTCTGTCTCTGTCTCTGTCTCTGTCTCTGTTCCTGTCTCTGTCTCTGTCTTTGTCTCTGTCCGTGTCTCCGTTCCTGTCTCTGTCTCTGTCCCTGTCTCTGTCTCTGTCTCTGTCTCTGTCTCTGTCTCTGTCTCTGTTCCTGTCTCGGTCTCTGTCTCTGTCTCTGTCTCTGTCTCTGTCTCTGTCTTTGTCTCTGTCCATGTCTCTGTTCCTGTCTCTGTCTCTGTCTCTGTCTCTGTCTGTGTCTCTGTCTCTGTCTCTGTCTCTGTCTCTGCGTCTGTCTCGGTCTCCGTCTCTGTCTCTGTCTCTGTCTCTGTCTCTGTCTGTGTCTCTGTCCATGTCTCTGTTCCTGTCCGTGTCTCTGTCCCTGTCTCTGTCTCTGTCTCTGTCTCTGTCCGTGTCTCTCCGTCTGTCACGGTCTCTGTCTCTGTTCCTTGTCTCTGTCTCTGTCTCTGTCTCTGTCTCTGTCTCTGTCTCTGTCTCTGTCTCTGTCTCTGTCTCTGTCTCTGTCTCTGTCTCTGTCTCTGTCTTTGTCTCTGTCTCTGTCTGTATCTCTGCCTCTGTCTCTGTCTCCGTCTCTGTCTCTGTCTCTGTGTCTGTCTCTGACTCTGTCTCTGTCTCTGTCTCTGTCTCTGTCCGTGTCTCTCCGTCTGTCACGGTCTCTGTCTCTGTCCCTTCTCTCTGTCTCTGTATGTGTGTCTGTTCCTGTCTCTGTCTCTGTCTTTGTCTCTGTCCATGTCTCTGTCTTTGTCTCTGTCTCTGTCTCTGTCTCTGTCTCTGTCTCTGTCTCTGTCTCTGTCACTGTCTCTGTCTCTGTGTCTGTCTCTGTCTCTGTGTCTGTCTCTGTCTCTGTCTCTGTCTCTGTCTCTGTCTCTGTCTCTGTCTCTGTCTCTGTCTCTGTCTCTGTCTCTGTCTCTGTCTCTGTCCGTGTCTCTCCGTCTGTCACGGTCTCTGTCTCTGTTCCTTGTCTCTGTCTCTGTCTCTGTCTCTGTCTCTGTCTCTGTCTCTGTCTCTGTCTCTGTCTCTGTCTCTGTCTCTGTCTCTGTCTCTGTCTCTGTCTCTGTCTCTGTCTCTGTCTCTGTCTCTGTCTCTGTCTCTGTCTCTGTCTCTGTCTCTGTCTCTGTCTCTGTCTCTGTCTCTGTCTCTGTCTCTGTCTCTGTCTCTGTCTCTGTCTCTGTCTCTGTCTCTGTCTCTGTCTCTGTCTCTGTCTCTGTCTCTGTCTTTGTCTCTGTCCATGTCTCTGTTCCTGTCTCTGTCTCTGTCTCTGTCTCTGTCTCTGTCTGTGTCTCTGTCCGTGTCTCCGTTCCTGTCTCTGTCTCTGTCCCTGTCTCTGTCTCTGTCTCTGTCTCTGTCTCTGTCTCTGTCCGTGTCTCTGCGTCTGTCTCGGTGTCCGTCTCTGTCCCTTGTCTCTGTCTCTGTATGTGTCTCTGTCTCTGTCTCTGTCTCTGTCTCTGTCTCTCTCTCTGTCTCTGTCTCTGTGTCTTTGTCGCTGTCTCTGTGTCTCTGCCTCTGTCACTATGTCTCGGTGTCTCTGTCTCTGCGTCTATGTCTCATTGTCTCTGCCTCTGTCTCTGTCTCTGTCTCTGTGTCTGCATCTGTCTCTGTCTCTGTCTCTGTCGCTGTCTCTGTCGCCGCCTCTGCCTCTGTCCCGTGTCTCTGTCTCTGTATCTGTGTCTATATCTCTGTGTCTTCGCCGCGGTCCCTGTGTCTGTGTCTCTGTCTCCGTGTCGCCTTCCTCTGTGTCTCTGTCTCCGTGTCGCCTTCCTCTGTGTCTCTGTCTCTGTCTCTGTCTCTGTCTCTGTCTCTGTCTCTGTTCCTTGTCTCTGTCTCTGTCTCTGTCTCTGTCTCTGTCCGTGTCTCTGCGTCTGTCTCGGTCTCCTTCTCTGTCCCTTGTCTCTGTCTCTGTATGTGTGTCTGTTCCTGTCTCTGTCTCTGTCTCTGTCTCTGTCTGTATCTCTGTCTCTGTCTCTGTCTCTGTCTCTGTCTCTGTCTCTGTCTCTGTCTCTGTCTCTGTCTCTGTCTCTGTCTCTGTCTCTGTCTCTGTCTCTGTCTCTGTCTCTGTCTCTGTCTCTGTCTCTGTCTCTGTCTCTGTCTCTGTCTCTGTCTCTGTCTCTGTCTCTGTCTCTGTCTCAGTCTCTGTCTCTGTCTCTGTCTCTGTCTCTGTCTCTGTCTCTGTCTCTGTCTCTGTCTCTGTCTCTGTCTCTGTCTCTGTCTCTGTCTCTGTTTCTGTCTCTGTTTCTGTCTCTGTCTCTGTCTCTGTCTCTGTCTCTGTCTCTGTCTCTGTCTCTGTTCCTGTCTCTGTCTCTGTCTTTGTCTCTGTCCGTGTCTCCGTTCCTGTCTCTGTCTCTGTCCCTGTCTCTGTCTCTGTCTCTGTCTCTGTCTCTGTCTCTGTCTCTGTCTCTGTCTCTGTCCGTGTCTCTGCGTCTGTCTCGGTCTCCGTCTCTGTCCCTTGTCTCTGTCTCTGTATGTGTGTCTGTTCCTGCCTCTGTCTCTGTCTCTGTCTCTGTCTGTATCTCTGTCTCTGTCTCTGTCTCTGTTCCTGTCTCTGTCTCTGTCTTTGTCTCTGTCCATGTCTCTGTTCCTGTCTCTGTCTCTGTCTCTGTCTCTGTCTGTGTCTCTGTCTCTGTCTCTGTCTCTGTCTCTGCGTCTGTCTCGTTCTCCGTCTCTGTCTCTGTCTCTGTCTCTGTCTCTGTCTGTGTCTCTGTCCATGTCTCTGTTCCTGTCCGTGTCTCTGTCCCTGTCTCTGTCTCTGTCTCTGTCTCTGTCCGTGTCTCTGCGTCTGTCTCGGTCTCTCTCTCTGTCCCTTGCCTCTGTCTCTGTATGTGTGTCTGTTCCTGTCTCTGTCTCTGTCTCTGCCTCTGTCTCTGTCTCTGCATCTGTCTCTGTCTCTGTCTCTGTCTCTGTCTCTGTCTCTGTCTCTGTCTCTGTCTCTGTCTCTGTCTCTGTCTCTGTCTCTGTCTCTGTCTCTGTCTCTGTCTCTGTCTCTGTCTCTGTCTCTGTTCCTGTCTCGGTCTCTGTCTCTGTCTCTGTCTCTGTCTCTGTCTCTGTCTCTGTCTTCGTCTATGTCCCTGTCTCTGTCTCTGTCTCTGTCTCTGTCTGTGTCTCTGTCCATGTCTCCGTTCCTGTCTCTGTCTCTGTCCCTGTCTCTGTCTCTGTCTCTGTCTCTGTCTCTGTCCGTGTCTCTCCGTCTGTCACGGTCTCTGTCTCTGTCCCTTGTCTCTGTCTCTGTATGTGTGTCTGTTCCTGTCTCTGTCTCTGTCTTTGTCTCTGTCCATGTCTCTGTCTCTGTCTCTGTCTCTGTCTCTGTCTCTGTCTCTGTCTCTGTCTCTGTCTCTGTCTCTGTCTCTGTCACTGTCTCTGTCTCTGTGTCTGTCTCTGTCTCTGTGTCTGTCTCTGTCTTTGTCTCTGTCCATGTCTCTGTCTCTGTCTCTGTCTCTGTCTCTGTCTCCGTCTCTGTCCCTGTCTCTGTCTTTGACTCTGTCCCTGTGTCTGTCCCTGTCTCTATCTTTGTCTCTGTCTCTGTCTCTGTCACTGTTCCTGTATCTGTCTCTGTCACTGTCTCTGTCTGTGTCTCTGTCCATGTCTCTGTTCCTGTCTCTGTCTCTGTCCCTGTCTCTGTCTCTGTCTGTGTCTCTGTCCATGTCTCTGTCCCTGTCTCTGTCTCTGTCTCTGTCTCTGCCTCTGTCTCTGTCTCTGTCTCTGTCTCTGTCGCTGTCTCTGTCTCTGTCTCTGCCTCTATATCTGCCTCTGACTCTACATCTGTCGCGCTCTCCGTTTCTGTGCCACTGTCGCAGTCTCTGTCTCTGTCTCTGTCTCTGTCTCTGTCTCTGTCTCTGTCTCTGTCTCTGTCCCTGTCTCTGTCTCTGTCGCTGTCTCTGTCGCCGCCTCTGCCTCTGTCCCGTGTCTCTGTCTCTGTATCTGTGTCTATGTCTCTGTGTCTTTGCCGCTGTCCCTGTGTCTGTGTCTCTGTCTCTGTGTCGCCTTCCTCTGTGTCTCTGTCTCTGTCTCTGTCTCTGTCTCTGCCTCTGTCTCTGTCTCTGTCTCTGTCTCTGTCTCTGTCTCTGTCTCTGTCTCTGTCTCTGTCTCTGTCTCTGTCTCTGTCTTTGTCCCTGTCTCTGTCTGTATCTCTGCCTCTGTCTCTGTCTCCGTCTCTGTCTCTGTCTCTGTGTCTGTCTCTGACTCTGTCTCTGTCTCTGTCTCTGTCTCTGTTCCTGTCTCTGTCTCTGTCTCTGTCTCTGTCTCTGTCTTTGTCTCTGTCTATGTCTATGTCACTGTGTCTTTGCCGCTGTCTCTGTGTCTGTGTCTCTGTCCCTGTGTCACCTTCCTCTGTGTCTTTGCCGCTGTCTCTGTGTCTGTGTCTCTGTCTCTGTCTCTGTCTCTGTCTCTGTCTCTGTTCCTGTCGCTGTCTCTGTCTGTGTCTCTGTCCGTGTCTCCGTTCCTGTCTCTGTCTCTGTCCCTGTCTCTGTCTCTGTCTCTGTCTCTGTCTCTGTCTCTGTCCGTGTCTCTGCGTCTGTCTCGGTCTCCGTCTCTGTCCCTTGTCTCTGTCTCTGTATGTGTCTCTGTCTCTGTCTCTGTCTCTGTCTCTGTCTCTGTCTCTGTCTCTGCCTCTGTCTCTGTCTATGTCTCTGTGTCTTGGCCGCTGTCTCTGTGTCTGTGTCTCTGTCTCTGTGTCGCCTTCCTCTGTGTCTCTGTGTCTGTCTCTGTCTCTGTCTCTGTCTCTGCCTCTGTCTCTGTATCTGTCTCTGTCTCTGCCTCTGTCTCTGTCTCTGTCTCTGTCTCTGTCTCTGTCTCTGTCTCTGTCTCTGTCTCTGTCTCTGTCTCTGTCTCTGTCTCTGTCTCTGTCTCTGTCTCTGCCTCTGTCTCTGTCTATGTCTCTGTGTCTTGGCCGCTGTCTCTGTGTCTGTGTCTCTGTCTCTGTGTCGCCTTCCTCTGTGTCTCTGTCTCTGTCTTTGTCTCTGTCCATGTCTCTGTCTCTGTCTCTGTCTCTGTCTCTGTCTCTGTCTCTGTCTCTGTCTCTGTCTCTGTCTCTGTCTCTGTCTCTGTCTCTGTCTCTGTTCCTGTCTCTGTCTCTGTCTTTGTCTCTGTCCATGTCTCTGTTCCTGTCTCTGTCTCTGTCTCTGTCTCTGTCTCTGTCTGTGTCTCTGTCCGTGTCTCCGTTCCTGTCTCTGTCTCTGTCCATGTCTCTGTCTCTGTCTCTGTCCGTGTCTCTGCGTCTGTCTCGGTCTCCGTCTCTGTCCCTTGTCTCTGTCTCTGTATGTGTCTCTGTTTCTGTCTCTGTCTCTGTCTCTGTCTCTGTCTCTGTCTCTGTCTCTGTCTCTGTCTCTGTCTCTGTCTCTGTCTCTGTCTCTGTCTGTATCTCTGTCTCTGTCTCTGTCTCTGTCTCCGTCTCTGTCTCTGTCTCTGTGTCTTTGTCGCTGTCTCTGTGTCTCTGCCTCTGTCTCTGTCTCTGTCTCTGTCTCTGTCTCTGTCTCTGTCTCTGTGTCTTTGTCGCAGTCTCTGTCTCTGTCTCTGTCTCTGTCTCTGTCTCTGTCTCTGTCTCGGTCTCTGTCTTTGTCTCCGCCTCTGTCTATGTCTCTGTGTCTTTGCCGCTGTCTCTGTGTCTGTGTCTCTGTCTCTGTGTCACCTTCCTCTGTGTCTTTGTCTCTGTCCCTGTCTCTGTCTCTGTCTCTGTCTCTGTCTCTGTCTCTGTCTCTGTCTCTGTCTACGTCTCTGTCCCTGTCTCTGTCTCTGTCTCTGTCTCTGTCTGTGTCTCTGTCCATGTCTCTGCTCCTGTCTTTGTCTGTGTCCCTGTCTCTGTCTCTGTCTCTGTCTCTGTCTCTGTCCGTGTCACTGCGTCTGTCTCGGTCTCTGTCTCTGTCCCTTTTCTCGGTCTCTGTCTCTGTCTCTGTCTCTGTCCGTGTCTCTGCGTCTGTCTCGGACTCCGTCTCTGTCGCTTGTCTCTGTCTCTGCATGTGTGTCTGTTCCTGTCTCTGTCTCTGTCTACGTCTCTGTCCCTGTCTCTGTCTCTGTCTCTGTCTCTGTCTGTGTCTCTGTCCTTGTCTCTGCTCCTGTCTTTGTCTGTGTCCCTGTCTCTGTCTCTGTCTCTGTCTCTGTCTCTGTCTCTGTCTCTGTCCGTGTCACTGCGTCTGTCTCGGTCTCTGTCTCTGTCCCTTGTCTCTGTCTCTGTCTCTGTCTCTGTCTCTGACCGTGTCTCCGCGTCTGTCTCGGTCTCCGTCTCTGTCCCTTGTCTGTGACTCTGTATGTGTGTCTGTTCCTGTCTCTGTCTCTGTCTCTGTCTCTGTCTGTGTCTGTATCTCTGTCTCTGTCTCTGTCTCTGTCTCTGACTCTGTCTCTGTCTCTGTCTCTGTCTCTGTCTCTGTCTCTGTCTCTGTCTCTGTCTCTGTCTCTGTCTCTGTCTCTGTCTCTGTCTCTGTCTCTGTCTCTGTCTCTGTCTCTGTCTCTGTCTCTGTCTCTGTCTCTGTCTCTGTCTCTGTCTCTGTCTCTGTCTCTGTCTCTGTCTCTGTCTCTGTCTCTGTCTCTGTCTCTGTCTCTGTCTCTGTCTCTGTCTCTGTCTCTGTCTCTGTCTCTGTCTCTGTCTCTGTCTCTGTCTCTGTCTCTGTCTCTGTCTCTGTCTCTGTCTCTGTCTCTGTCTCTGTCTCTGTCTCTGTCTCTGTCTCTGTTCCTGTCTCTGTCTCTGTCTTTGTCTCTGTCCATGTCTCTGTTCCTGTCTCTGTCTCTGTCTCTGTCTCTGTCTCTGTCTCTGTCTGTGTCTCTGTCCGTGTCTCCGTTCCTGTCTCTGTCTCTGTCCCTGTCTCTGTCTCTGTCTCTGTCTCTGTCTCTGTCTCTGTCTCTGTCCGTGTCTCTGCGTCTGTCTCGGTCTCCGTCTCTGTCCCTTGTCTCTGTTTCTGTATGTGTCTCTGTCTCTGTCTCTGTCTCTGTCTCTGTCTCTGTCTCTGTCTCTGTGTCTTTGTCGCTGTCTCTGTGTCTCTGCCTCTGTCTCTATGTCTCGGTGTCTCTGTCTCTGCGTCTATGTCTCATTGTCTCTGCCTCTGTCTCTGTCTCTGTCTCTGTGTCTGCATCTGTCTCTGTCTCTGTCTCTGTCGCTGTCTCTGTCGCCGCCTCTGTCTCTGTCCCGTGTCTCTGTCTCTGTATCTGTGTCTATGTCTCTGTGTCTTCGCCGCTGTCCCTGTGTCTGTGTCTCTGTCTCCGTGTCGCCTTCCTCTGTGTCTCTGTCTCTGTCTCTGCTCCTTGTCTCTGTCTCTGTCTCTGTCTCTGTCTCTGTCCGTGTCTCTGCGTCTGTCTCGGTCTCCTTCTCTGTCCCTTGTCTCTGTCTCTGTATGTGTGTCTGTTCCTGTCTCTGTCTCTGTCTCTGTCTGTATCTCTGTCTCTGTCTCTGTCTCTGTCTCTGTCTCTGTCTCTGTCTCTGTCTCTGTCTCTGTCTCTGTGTCTGTCTCTGTCTCTGTCTCTGCCTCTGTCTCTGTCTCTGTCTCTGTCTCTGTCTCTGTCTCTGTCTCTGTCTCTGTCTCTGTCTCTGTCTGTATCTCTGTCTCTGTCTCTGTCTCTGTCTCTGTCTCTGTCTCTGTCTCCGTCTCTGTCTCCTTCTCTGTGTCTGTCTCTGTCTCTGTCTCTGTCTCTGCCTCCGTCTCTGACTCTGTCTCTGTCTCTGTCTCTGTCTCTGTCTCTGTCTCTGTCTCTGTCTCTGTCTCTGCCTCTGTCTCTGTCTCTGTCTCTGTCTCTGTCTCTGTCTCTGTCGCCGCCTCTGCCTCTGTCCCGTGTCTCTGTCTCTGTATCTGTGTCTATGTCTCTGTGTCTTTGCCGCTGTCCCTGTGTCTGTGTCTCTGTCTCTGTGCCGCCTTCCTCTGTGTCTCTGTCTCTGTCTCTGTCTCTGTCTCTGTCTCTGTCTCTGTCTCCGTCTCCGTCTCTGTCTCTGTCTCTGTCTCTGTCTCTGTCTCTGTCACTGTCTCTGTCTCTGTCTCTGTCTCTGTCTCTGTCTCTGTCTCTGTCTCTGTCTCTGTCTCTGTTCCTGTCGCTGTCTCTGTCTGTGTCTCTGTCCGTGTCTCCGTTCCTGTCTCTGTCTCTGTCCCTGTCTCTGTCTCTGTCTCTGTCTCTGTCTCTGTCTCTGTCCGTGTCTCTGCGTCTGTCTCGGTCTCCGTCTCTGTCCCTTGTCTCTGTCTCTGTATGTGTCTCTGTCTCTGTCTCTGTCTCTGTCTCTGTCTCTGTCTCTGTCTCTGTCTCTGTCTCTGCCTCTGCCTCTGTCTATGTCTCTGTGTCTTGGCCGCTGTCTCTGTGTCTGTGTCTCTGTCTCTGTGTCGCCTTCCTCTGTGTCTCTGTCTCTGTCTCTGTCTCTGTCCATGTCTCTGTCTCTGTCTCTGTCTCTGTTCCTGTCTCTGTCTATGTCTCTGTCTCTGTCTGTATCTCTGTCTCTGCCTCTGTCTCTGTCTCTGTCTCTGTCTCTGTCTCTGTGTCTGTCTCTGTCTCTGTCTCTGTCTCTGCCTCTGTCTCTGTATCTGTCTCTGTCTCTGTCTCGGTCTCCGTCTCTGTCCCTTGTCTCTGCCTCTGTATGTGTGTCTGTTCCTGTCTCTGTCTCTGTCTACGTCTCTGTCCCTGTCTCTGTCTCTGTCTCTGTCTCTGTCTGTGTCTCTGTCCATGTCTCTGCTCCTGTCTTTGTCTGTGTCCCTGTCTCTGTCTCTGTCTCTGTCTCTGTCTCTGTCTCTGTCTCTGTCTCTGTCCGTGTCACTGCGTCTGTCTCGGTCTCTGTCTCTGTCCCTTGTCTCTGTCTCTGTCTCCGTCTCTGTCTCTGACCGTGTCTCCGCGTCTGTCTCGGTCTCCGTCTCTGTCCCTTGTCTCTGACTCTGTATGTGTGTCTGTTCCTGTCTCTGTCTCTGTCTCTGTCTCTGTCTCTGTCTGTGTCTGTATCTCTGTCTCTGTCTCCGTCTCTGTCTCTGACTCTGTCTCTGTCTCTGTCTCTGTGTGTGTCTCTGTCTCTGTCTCTGTCTCTGTCTCTGTCTCTGTCTCTGTCTCTGTCACTGTCTCTGCCTCTGCCTCTGTCTATGTCTCTGTGTCTTGGCCGCTGTCTCTGTGTCTGTGTCTCTGTCTCTGTGTCGCCTTCCTCTGTGTCTCTGTCTCTGTCTCTGTCTCTGTCCATGTCTCTGTCTCTGTCTCTGTCTCTGTTCCTGTCTCTGTCTATGTCTCTGTCTCTGTCTGTATCTCTGTCTCTGCCTCTGTCTCTGTCTCTGTCTCTGTCTCTGTCTCTGTGTCTGTCTCTGTCTCTGTCTCTGTCTCTGCCTCTGTCTCTGTATCTGTCTCTGTCTCTGTCTCGGTCTCCGTCTCTGTCCCTTGTCTCTGCCTCTGTATGTGTGTCTGTTCCTGTCTCTGTCTCTGTCTACGTCTCTGTCCCTGTCTCTGTCTCTGTCTCTGTCTCTGTCTGTGTCTCTGTCCATGTCTCTGCTCCTGTCTTTGTCTGTGTCCCTGTCTCTGTCTCTGTCTCTGTCTCTGTCTCTGTCTCTGTCTCTGTCTCTGTCCGTGCCACTGCGTCTGTCTCGGTCTCTGTCTCTGTCCCTTGTCTCTGTCTCTGTCTCCGTCTCTGTCTCTGACCGTGTCTCCGCGTCTGTCTCGGTCTCCGTCTCTGTCCCTTGTCTCTGACTCTGTATGTGTGTCTGTTCCTGTCTCTGTCTCTGTCTCTGTCTCTGTCTCTGTCTGTGTCTGTATCTCTGTCTCTGTCTCCGTCTCTGTCTCTGACTCTGTCTCTGTCTCTGTCTCTGTGTGTGTCTCTGTCTCTGTCTCTGTCTCTGTCTCTGTTCCTGTCTCTGTATCTGTATCTGTCTCTGTCTCTGTCTCTGTCTCTGTCCCTGTCTCTGTCTCTGTCTCTGTCTCTGTCTCTGTCTCTGTCTCTGTCTCTGTCTCTGTCTCTGTCTCTGTCTCTGTCTCTGTCTCTGTCTCTGTCTCTGTCTCTGTCTCTGTCTCTGTCTCTGTCTCTGACTCTGTCTCTGTCTCTGTCTCTGTCTCTGTCTCTGTCTCTGTCTCTGTCTCTGCCTCTGTCTCTGTCTATGTCTCTGTGTCTTGGCCGCTGTCTCTGTGTCTGTGTCTCTGTCTCTGTGTCGCCTTCCTCTGTGTCTCTGTCTCTGTCTTTGTCTCTGGCCATGTCTCTCTCTCTGTCTCTGTCTCTGTCTCTGTCTCTGTCTCTGTCTCCGTCTCTGTCTCTGTCTCTGTCTCTGTTCCTGTCTCTGTCTCTGTCTTTGTCTCTGTCCATGTCTCTGTTCCTGTCTCTGTCTCTGTCTCTGTCTCTGTCTCTGTCTCTGTCTCTGTCCGTGTCACTGCGTCTGTCTCTGTCTCTGTCTCTGTCTCCGTCTCTGTCTCTGTCTCTGTGTCTTTGTCGCTGTCTCTGTGTCTCTGCCTCTGTCTCTGTCTCTGTCTCTGTCTCTGTCTCTGTCTCTGTCTCTGTCTCTGTCTCTGTCTCTGTCTCTGTCTCTGTCTCTGTGTCTTTGTCGCAGTCTCTGTCTCTGTCTCTGTCTCTGTCTCTGTCTCTGTCTCTGTCTCTGTCTCTGTCTCTGTCTCTGTCTCGGTCTCTGTCTTTGTCTCCTTCTCTGTCTATGTCTCTGTGTCTTTGCCGCTGTCTCTGTGTCTGTGTCTCTGTCTCTGTGTCACCTTCCTCTGTGTCTTTGTCTCTGTCTCTGTCTCTGTCTCTGTCTCTGTCTCTGTCTCTGTCTCTGTCTCTGTCTACGTCTCTGTCCCTGCCTCTGTCTCTGTCTCTGTCTCTGTCTCTGTCTGTGTCTCTGTCCATGTCACTGCTCCTGTCTTTGTCTGTGTCCCTGTCTCTGTCTCTGTCTCTGTCTCTGTCCGTGTCACTGCGTCTGTCTCGGTCTCTGTCTCTGTCCCTTGTCTCGGTCTCTGTCTCTGTCTCTGTCTCTGTCTCTGTCCGTGTCTCTGCGTCTGTCTCGGTCTCCGCCTCTGTCCCTTGTCTCTGTCTCTGTATGTGTGTCTGTTCCTGTCTCTGTCTCTGTCTACGTCTCTGTCCCTGTCTCTGTCTCTGTCTCTGTCTCTGTCTGTGTCTCTGTCCATGTCTCTGCTCCTGTCTTTGTCTGTGTCCCTGTCTCTGTCTCTGTCTCTGTCTCTGTCTCTGTCTCTGTCTCTGTCTCTGTCTCTGTCTCTGTCTCTGTCTCTGTCTCTGTCCGTGTCACTGCGTCTGTCTCGGTCTCTGTCTCTGTCCCTTGTCTCTGTCTCTGTCTCTGTCTCTGTCTCTGACCGTGTCTCCGCGTCTGTCTCGGTCTCGGTCTCTGTCCCTTGTCTCTGACTCTGTATGTGTGCCTGTTCCTGTCTCTGTCTCTGTCTCTGTCTCTGTCTGTGTCTGTATCTCTGTCTCTGTCTCTGTCTCTGTCTCTGACTCTGTCTCTGTCTCTGTCTCTGTCTCTGTCTCTGTCTCTGTCCGTGTCTCTGCGTCTGTCTCGGTCTCTGTCTCTGTCCCTTGTCTCTGTCTCTGTATGTGTCTCTGTCTCTGTCTCTGTCTCTGTCTCTGTCCCTGCCTCTGTCTCTGTCTCTGTCTCTGTCTCTGTCTCTGTTTCTGCCTCTGCCTCTGCATCTATCTTTGCCTCTCTGCTTGTCTCTGTCTCTGTCTGTGTCCCTTTCTTCGTGTCTCTGTCTCTGTCTCTGTCTCTGTCTGTGTCTCTGTCCATGTCTCTGTTCCTGTATCTGTCTCTGTCTCTGTCCCTGTCTCTGTCTCTGTCTCTGTCTCTGTCTCTGTCTCTGTCTCTGTCTCTGTCTCTGTCTCTGTCTCTGTCCGTGTCTCTGCGTCTGTCTCGGTCTCCGCCTCTGTCCCTTGTCTCTGTCTCTGTATGTGTGTCTGTTCCTGTCTCTGTCTCTGTCTACGTCTCTGTCCCTGTCTCTGTCTCTGTCTCTGTCTCTGTCTGTGTCTCTGTCCATGTCTCTGCTCCTGTCTTTGTCTGTGTCCCTGTCTCTGTCTCTGTCTCTGTCTCTGTCTCTGTCTCTGTCTCTGTCTCTGTCTCTGTCTCTGTCTCTGTCTCTGTCTCTGTCCGTGTCACTGCGTCTGTCTCGGTCTCTGTCTCTGTCCCTTGTCTCTGTCTCTGTCTCTGTCTCTGTCTCTGACCGTGTCTCCGCGTCTGTCTCGGTCTCGGTCTCTGTCCCTTGTCTCTGACTCTGTATGTGTGCCTGTTCCTGTCTCTGTCTCTGTCTCTGTCTCTGTCTGTGTCTGTATCTCTGTCTCTGTCTCTGTCTCTGTCTCTGACTCTGTCTCTGTCTCTGTCTCTGTCTCTGTCTCTGTCTCTGTCCGTGTCTCTGCGTCTGTCTCGGTCTCTGTCTCTGTCCCTTGTCTCTGTCTCTGTATGTGTCTCTGTCTCTGTCTCTGTCTCTGTCTCTGTCCCTGCCTCTGTCTCTGTCTCTGTCTCTGTCTCTGTCTCTGTTTCTGCCTCTGCCTCTGCATCTATCTTTGCCTCTCTGCTTGTCTCTGTCTCTGTCTGTGTCCCTTTCTTCGTGTCTCTGTCTCTGTCTCTGTCTCTGTCTGTGTCTCTGTCCATGTCTCTGTTCCTGTATCTGTCTCTGTCTCTGTCCCTGTCTCTGTCTCTGTCTCTGTCTCTGTCTCTGTCTCTGTCTCTGTCTCTGTCTCTGTCTCTGTCTCTGTCCGTGTCTCTGCGTCTGTCTCGGTCTCTGTCTCTGTCCCTTGTCTCTGTCTCTGTATGTGTGTCTGTTCCTGTCCCTGTCTCTGTCTCTGTCTCTGCCTCTGTCTGTGTCTCCGTCTCTGTCTCTGTCTCTGTCTCTGTCTCTGTCTCTGTCTCTGTCTCTGTCTCTGTCTCTGTCTCTGTCTCTGTCTCTGTCTCTGTCTCTGTCTCTGTCTCTGTCTCTGTCTCTGTCTCTGTCTCTGTCTCTGTCTCTGTCTCTGTCTCTGTCTCTGTCTCTGTCTCTGTCTCTGTCTCTGTCTCTGTCTCTGTCTCTGTCTCTGTCTCTGTCTATGTATCTGTCTCTGTCTCTGTGTCTGTCTCTGTCTCTGTCTCTGTCCCTGTCTCTGTCTCTGTCTCTGTCTCTGTCTCTGTCTCTGTCTCTGTCTCTGTCTCTGTCTCTGTCTCGGTCCCTGTCTCCGTCCCTGTCTCTGTCTCTGTATATGTCTCTGTCCGTGTCTCTGTCTCTGTCTCTGTCTCTGTCTCTGTCTCTGTCTCTGTCTCTGTCTCTGTCTCTGTCTGTATCTCTGTCTCTGCCTCTGTCTCTGTCTCTGTCTCTGTCTCTGTCTCTGTGTCTGTCTCTGTCTCTGTCTCTGTCTCTGCCTCTGTCTCTGTATCTGTCTCTGTCTCTGTCTCTGTCTCTGTCTCTGTCTCTGTCTCTGTCTCTGTCTCTGTCTCTGTCTCTGTCTCTGTCTCTGTCTCTGTCTCTGTCTCTGTCTCTGTCTCTGCCTCTGTCTCTGTCTATGTCTCTGTGTCTTGGCCGCTGTCTCTGTGTCTGTGTCTCTGTCTCTGTGTCGCCTTCCTCTGTGTCTCTGTCTCTGTCTTTGTCTCTGTCCATGTCACTCTCTCTGTCTCTGTCTCTGTCTCTGTCTCTGTCTCTGTCTCTGTCTCTGTCTCTGTCTCCGTCTCTGTCTCTGTCTCTGTCTCTGTTCCTGTCTCTGTCTCTGTCTTTGTCTCTGTCCATGTCTCTGTTCCTGTCTCTGTCTCTGTCTCTGTCTCTGTCTCTGTCTCTGTCTGTCTCTCTGTCCGTGTCTCCGTTCCTGTCTCTGTCTCTGTCCATGTCTCTGTCTCTGTCTCTGTCCGTGTCTCTGCGTCTGTCTCTGTCTCTGTCTCTGTCTCTGTCTCTGTCTCGGTCTCCGTCTCTGTCCCTTGTCTCTGCCTCTGTATGTGTGTCTGTTCCTGTCTCTGTCTCTGTCTACGTCTCTGTCCCTGTCTCTGTCTCTGTCTCTGTCTCTGTCTGTGTCTCTGTCCATGTCTCTGCTCCTGTCTTTGTCTGTGTCCCTGTCTCTGTCTCTGTCTCTGTCTCTGTCTCTGTCTCTGTCTCTGTCTCTGTCCGTGTCACTGCGTCTGTCTCGGTCTCTGTCTCTGTCCCTTGTCTCTGTCTCTGTCTCTGTCTCTGTCTCTGACCGTGTCTCCGCGTCTGTCTCGGTCTCCGTCTCTGTCCCTTGTCTCTGACTCTGTATGTGTGTCTGTTCCTGTCTCTGTCTCTGTCTCTGTCTCTGTCTCTGTCTGTGTCTGTATCTCTGTCTCTGTCTCCGTCTCTGTCTCTGACTCTGTCTCTGTCTCTGTCTCTGTGTGTGTCTCTGTCTCTGTCTCTGTCTCTGTCTCTGTTCCTGTCTCTGTATCTGTATCTGTCTCTGTCTCTGTCTCTGTCTCTGTCCCTGTCTCTGTCTCTGTCTCTGTCTCTGTCTCTGTCTCTGTCTCTGTCTCTGTCTCTGTCTCTGTCTCTGTCTCTGTGTCTGTCTCTGTCTCTGTCTCTGTCTCTGTCTCTGTCTCTGTTTCTGTCTCTGTCTCTGTCTCTGTCTCTGTCTCTGTCTCTGTCTCTGCCTCTGTCTCTGTCTCTGTCTCTGTCTATGTCTCTGTGTCTTTGCCGCTGTCTCTGTGTCTGTGTCTCTGTCTCTGTGTCGCCTTCCTCTGTGTCTCTGTCTCTGTCTTTGTCTCTGTCTCTGTCTCTGTCTCTGTCTCTGTCTCTGTCTCTGTCTCTGTCTCTGTCTCTGTCTCTGTCTCTGTCTCTGTCTCTGTCTCTGTCTCTGTCTCTGTCTCTGTCTCTGTCTCTGTCTCTGTCTCTGTCTCTGCCTCTGTCTCTGTCTATGTCTCTGTGTCTTGGCCGCTGTCTCTGTGTCTGTGTCTCTGTCTCTGTGTCGCCTTCCTCTGTGTCTCTGTCTCTGTCTTTGTCTCTGGCCATGTCTCTCTCTCTGTCTCTGTCTCTGTCTCTGTCTCTGTCTCTGTCTCCGTCTCTGTCTCTGTCTCTGTCTCTGTCTCTGTCTCTGTCTCGGTCCGTGTCACTGCGTCTGTCTCTGTCTCTGTCTCTGTCTCCGTCTCTGTCTCTGTCTCTGTGTCTTTGTCGCTGTCTCTGTGTCTCTGCCTCTGTCTCTGTCTCTGTCTCTGTCTCTGTCTCTGTCTCTGTCTCTGTCTCTGTTCCTGTCTCTGTCTCTGTCTCTGTCTCTGTCTCTGTCTCTGTCTCTGTCTTCGTCTCTGTCCCTGTCTCTGTCTCTGTCTCTGTCTCTGTCTGTGTCTCGGTCCATGTCTCTGTTCCTGTCTCTGTCTCTGTCTCTGTCTCTGTCTCTGTCTCTGTCTCTGTCTCTGTCTCTGTCTCTGTCTCTGTCTCTGTCTCTGTCTCTGTCTCTGTCTCTGTCTCTGTCTGTGTCCCTTTCTTCGTGTCTCTGTCTCTGTCTCTGTCTCTGTCTGTGTCTCTGTCCATGTCTCTGTTCCTGTCTCTGTCTCTGTCTCTGTCCCTGTCTCTGTGTCTGTCTCTGTCTCTGTCTCTGTCCCTGTCTCTGTCTATGTCTCTGTGTCTTTGCCGCTGTCTCTGTGTCTGTGTCTCTGTCTCTGTGTCGCCTTCCTCTGTGTCTCTGTCTCTGTCTTTGTCTCTGTCTCTGTCTCTGTCTCTGTCTCTGTCTCTGTCTCTGTCTCTGTCTCTGTCTCTGTCTCTGTCTCTGTCTCTGTCTCTGTCTCTGTCTCTGTCTCTGTCTCTGTCTCTGTCTCTGTCTCTGTCTCTGTCTCTGTCTCTGTCTCTGTCTCTGTCTCTGTCTCTGCCTCTGTCTCTGTCTATGTCTCTGTGTCTTGGCCGCTGTCTCTGTGTCTGTGTCTCTGTCTCTGTGTCGCCTTCCTCTGTGTCTCTGTCTCTGTCTTTGTCTCTGGCCATGTCTCTCTCTCTGTCTCTGTCTCTGTCTCTGTCTCTGTCTCTGTCTCCGTCTCTGTCTCTGTCTCTGTCTCTGTTCCTGTCTCTGTCTCTGTCTTTGTCTCTGTCCATGTCTCTGTTCCTGTCTCTGTCTCTGTCTCTGTCTCTGTCTCTGTCCGTGTCACTGCGTCTGTCTCTGTCTCTGTCTCTGTCTCCGTCTCTGTCTCTGTCTCTGTGTCTTTGTCGCTGTCTCTGTGTCTCTGCCTCTGTCTCTGTCTCTGTCTCTGTCTCTGTCTCTGTCTCTGTCTCTGTCTCTGTCTCTGTCTCTGTGTCTTTGTCGCAGTCTCTGTCTCTGTCTCTGTCTCTGTCTCTGTCTCTGTCTCTGTCTCTGTCTCTGTCTCTGTCTCGGTCTCTGTCTTTGTCTCCTTCTCTGTCTATGTCTCTGTGTCTTTGCCGCTGTCTCTGTGTCTGTGTCTCTGTCTCTGTGTCACCTTCCTCTGTGTCTTTGTCTCTGTCTCTGTCTCTGTCTCTGTCTCTGTCTCTGTCTCTGTCTCTGTCTCTGTCTACGTCTCTGTCCCTGTCTCTGTCTCTGTCTCTGTCTCTGTCTCTGTCTGTGTCTCTGTCCATGTCACTGCTCCTGTCTTTGTCTGTGTCCCTGTCTCTGTCTCTGTCTCTGTCTCTGTCCGTGTCACTGCGTCTGTCTCGGTCTCTGTCTCTGTCCCTTGTCTCGGTCTCTGTCTCTGTCTCTGTCTCTGTCTCTGTCCGTGTCTCTGCGTCTGTCTCGGTCTCCGCCTCTGTCCCTTGTCTCTGTCTCTGTATGTGTGTCTGTTCCTGTCTCTGTCTCTGTCTACGTCTCTGTCCCTGTCTCTGTCTCTGTCTCTGTCTCTGTCTGTGTCTCTGTCCATGTCTCTGCTCCTGTCTTTGTCTGTGTCCCTGTCTCTGTCTCTGTCTCTGTCTCTGTCTCTGTCTCTGTCTCTGTCTCTGTCTCTGTCTCTGTCTCTGTCTCTGTCTCTGTCTCTGTCTCTGTCTCTGTCTCTGTCTGTGTCCCTTTCTTCGTGTCTCTGTCTCTGTCTCTGTCTCTGTCTGTGTCTCTGTCCATGTCTCTGTTCCTGTCTCTGTCTCTGTCTCTGTCCCTGTCTCTGTGTCTGTCTCTGTCTCTGTCTCTGTCCCTGTCTCTGTCTATGTCTCTGTGTCTTTGCCGCTGTCTCTGTGTCTGTGTCTCTGTCTCTGTGTCGCCTTCCTCTGTGTCTCTGTCTCTGTCTTTGTCTCTGTCTCTGTCTCTGTCTCTGTCTCTGTCTCTGTCTCTGTCTCTGTCTCTGTCTCTGTCTCTGTCTCTGTCTCTGTCTCTGTCTCTGTCTCTGTCTCTGTCTCTGTCTCTGTCTCTGTCTCTGTCTCTGTCTCTGTCTCTGTCTCTGTCTCTGTCTCTGTCTCTGCCTCTGTCTCTGTCTATGTCTCTGTGTCTTGGCCGCTGTCTCTGTGTCTGTGTCTCTGTCTCTGTGTCGCCTTCCTCTGTGTCTCTGTCTCTGTCTTTGTCTCTGGCCATGTCTCTCTCTCTGTCTCTGTCTCTGTCTCTGTCTCTGTCTCTGTCTCCGTCTCTGTCTCTGTCTCTGTCTCTGTTCCTGTCTCTGTCTCTGTCTTTGTCTCTGTCCATGTCTCTGTTCCTGTCTCTGTCTCTGTCTCTGTCTCTGTCTCTGTCCGTGTCACTGCGTCTGTCTCTGTCTCTGTCTCTGTCTCCGTCTCTGTCTCTGTCTCTGTGTCTTTGTCGCTGTCTCTGTGTCTCTGCCTCTGTCTCTGTCTCTGTCTCTGTCTCTGTCTCTGTCTCTGTCTCTGTCTCTGTCTCTGTCTCTGTGTCTTTGTCGCAGTCTCTGTCTCTGTCTCTGTCTCTGTCTCTGTCTCTGTCTCTGTCTCTGTCTCTGTCTCTGTCTCTGTCTCTGTCTCTGTCTCTGTCTATGTATCTGTCTCTGTCTCTGTGTCTGTCTCTGTCTCTGTCTCTGTCCCTGTCTCTGTCTCTGTCTCTGTCTCTGTCTCTGTCTCTGTCTCTGTCTCTGTCTCTGTCTCTGTCTCTGTCTCTGTCTCTGTCTCTGTCTCTGTCTCTGTCTCTGTCTCTGTCTCTGTCTCTGTCTCTGTCTCTGTCTCTGTCTCTGTCTCTGTCTCTGTCTCTGTCTCTGTCTCTGTCTATGTATCTGTCTCTGTCTCTGTGTCTGTCTCTGTCTCTGTCTCTGTCCCTGTCTCTGTCTCTGTCTCTGTCTCTGTCTCTGTCTCTGTCTCTGTCTCTGTCTCTGTCTCTGTCTCGGTCCCTGTCTCCGTCCCTGTCTCTGTCTCTGTATATGTCTCTGTCCGTGTCTCTGTCTCTGTCTCTGTCTCTGTCTCTGTCTCTGTCTCTGTCTCTGTCTCTGTCTCTGTCTGTATCTCTGTCTCTGTCTCTGTCTCTGTGTCTGTCTCTGTCTCTGTCTCTGTCCCTGTCTCTGTCTCTGTCTCTGTCTCTGTCTCTGTCTCTGTCTCTGTCTCTGTCTCTGTCTCTGTCTCGGTCCCTGTCTCCGTCCCTGTCTCTGTCTCTGTATATGTCTCTGTCCGTGTCTCTGTCTCTGTCTCTGTCCCTGTCTCTGTCTCTGTCTCTGTCTCTGTCTGTGTCTCTGACCATGTCTCTGCTCCTGTCTTTGTCTGTGTCCCTGTCTCTGTCTCTGTCTCTGTCTCTGTCTCTGTCCGTGTCACTGCGTCTGTCTCGGTCTCTGTCTCTGTCCCTTTTCTCGGTCTCTGTCTCTGTCTCTGTCTCTGTCCGTGTCTCTGCGTCTGTCTCGGACTCCGTCTCTGTCGCTTGTCTCTGTCTCTGCATGTGTGTCTGTTCCTGTCTCTGTCTCTGTCTACGTCTCTGTCCCTGTCTCTGTCTCTGTCTCTGTCTCTGTCTGTGTCTCTGTCCTTGTCTCTGCTCCTGTCTTTGTCTGTGTCCCTGTCTCTGTCTCTGTCTCTGTCTCTGTCTCTGTCTCTGTCTCTGTCCGTGTCACTGCGTCTGTCTCGGTCTCTGTCTCTGTCCCTTGTCTCTGTCTCTGTCTCTGTCTCTGTCTCTGACCGTGTCTCCGCGTCTGTCTCGGTCTCCGTCTCTGTCCCTTGTCTGTGACTCTGTATGTGTGTCTGTTCCTGTCTCTGTCTCTGTCTCTGTCTCTGTCTGTGTCTGTATCTCTGTCTCTGTCTCTGTCTCTGTCTCTGACTCTGTCTCTGTCTCTGTCTCTGTCTCTGTCTCTGTCTCTGTCTCTGTCTCTGTCTCTGTCTCTGTCTCTGTCTCTGTCTCTGTCTCTGTCTCTGTCTCTGTCTCTGTCTCTGTCTCTGTCTCTGTCTCTGTCTCTGTCTCTGTCTCTGTCTCTGTCTCTGTCTCTGTCTCTGTCTCTGTCTCTGTCTCTGTCTCTGTCTCTGTCTCTGTCTCTGTCTCTGTCTCTGTCTCTGTCTCTGTCTCTGTCTCTGTCTCTGTCTCTGTCTCTGTCTCTGTCTCTGTCTCTGTCTCTGTCTCTGTCTCTGTCTCTGTCTCTGTTCCTGTC